>CM074441.1:33819130-33946630 GCA_037101425.1 Elopichthys bambusa | reverse complement strand
CTGTGTGGTTGTTAGGATGTTCTGAGTGGTTGCCAGGGTTTTTCCTAGGGTGTTATGGGTGGTTATCATGGTGTTGCTGCGTGGTTGTCAGGATGATCTGGGTGGTTGTCATGGTGTTGCTGTGTGGTTGTTAAGGTGTTCTGAGTGGTTGCCAGGGTATTGCTAAGGTGTTCTGGGTGGTTGCAATAGTGTTGCTATAGGTTTGCTTGGGTGTTGTGGATGGGTGTTGCTATGCGCTTAGGGTCAAGTCAAGTCAAGTCACCATTATTTATATAGCGCTTTTTACAATGTAGATTGTGTCAAAGCAGCTTTACAGTGATAACTGGTACATTATTTTGGCTGCACAGCAGCTCTTAAGGAATAGTGTCAATGCAGGCAGATCAAAGCACTGTTGAATATCAAATATCAAGTGTCCCCGACTAAGCAAGCCAAAGGTGACAGCGGCAAGGAACCCAAACTCCAACAGGTGACATCAGGTGGCAAACAGGTGTTAAAATGGAGAAAAAACCTTGGGAGAAACCAGGCTTAGTCGGGGGGCCAGTTCTCCTCTGGCGAACAGTGCTTTGTTACGACTCAGGCTGCTATCATAAGTCAGATATGATCGCAACATTCAAAGTGTTTAATTCAGTTCCATCCAGTTGAGGATCGTATTCATCACACCGGTATGGACGGTTGTTGAGGAGATGTGCCACTGGTTGTCATGTTGATGAGGCCTTCATAGTGGATGATCTAGTTGACTCAATCTCTGCTGATGCTTCAGGGCTGTGTTGTGGTTGTGTCATGGTGCAGGTCCTCGATCTCACCTGGATACGGCCCGGATCCGGCTGACTACAGTAAACCTCGGGATAAACAGAAAGACTAATATTAGCGTAGATGCCATTCTTCTTCTGATGTAACGAGTACATCTGGTGTTATTGGAAGTGTTCCCGGTTCCGGCTGACCTAATTTATGCAGCCTAATAATCCTTTAACGGATTTGAAAAAATAAATTGATAATGTGTTATGTGTATGCCAGGTTAAAGAGATGTGTTTTTAGTTTAGATTTAAACTGACAGAGTGTGTCTGCTTCCCGAACAATGCTAGGAAGATTGTTCCAGAGTTTAGGTGCCAAATAGGAGAAGGATCTACCGTCTGCAGTTGATTTTGATATTCTAGGTATTATTAGCTGGCCTGAATTCTGAGATTGTAATAGACGCGAAGGACTATAATGCATTAAGAGCTCGCTCAGGTACTGGGGAGCTAAACCATTTAGTGCTTTGTAAGTAATTAGCAAGATTTTAAAATCTATACGATGTTTAACAGGAAGCCAATGCAGTGTTGACAGAACTGGGCTAATATGGTCATATTTCCTAGTTCTAGTAAGAACTCTAGCTGCTGCATTTTGTACAAGCTGTAGTTTATTTATCAGGCGAGCAGAACAACCACCTAGTAGAGCGTTACAGTAATCTAGCCTCGAGGTCATGAACGCATGAACTAACTGTTCTGCATTTGTCATCGAGAGCATATGTCGTAGTTTAGATATATTTTTAAGATGGAAGAATGCGGTTTTACAGATGCTAGAAACATGGTCTTCAAATGAAAGATTGGTATCAAAGAGCACACCCAGGTTCCTAACTGATGACGAAGACTTAACAGAGCAGCCATCAAGTGTTAGACAGTATTCTAGGTTATTACGTGAGGAAGTTTTTGGTCCAAAAATTAGAATATCTGTTTTTTCTGAAAAAGGGTGTTCTGAGTGGTTGCCAGGGTGTTGCTAGGATGTTCTGGGTGGTTGTCACGGTGTTGCTGTGTGGTTGTTAGGATGTTCTGAGCGGTTGCCAGATTTTTGCTAGGGTGTTGTTATGCAGTTAGATTGTTCTGAGTGGTTGCCAGGGTTTTGCTAGGGTGTTATGGGTGGTTATCATGGTGTTGCTGCGTGGTTATCAGGATGATCTGGGTGGTTGTCATGGTGTTGCTGTGTGGTTGTTAAGGTGTTCTAAGTGGTTGTCTGGGTGTCGCTGTGAGTTTTTAGGGTGTTCTGAGTGGTTGCCAGGGTATTGCTAGGGTGTTCTGGGTGGTTGCAATAGTGTAGCTATAGGTTTGTTTGGGTGTTGTGGATGGGTGTTGCTATGCGCTTAGGGTGTTCTGAGTGGTTGCCAGGGTGTTGCTAGGGTGTTCTGGGTGGTTGTCACAGTGTTGCTGTATGGTTGCTAAGGTGTTCTGATTGATTGCTGCTTCTCTCTTTTGACCAGTACTGTTCCTCTCATCTATGTGATACTGTCTCATTTAACAGTCGGTTGATTTGACGGTTTGTAGAAGTGTCTCAGGAGAAGCGGAGGTCAGTGGTCTCGTCCTGCCTGTTAAAGTCATGGCGAGCTGCCTTTTATCTTCCACAGGCACGCGCAGAAGCGCTCCGACTGCTCAGTGTCTGCGCTGTGATCAGTTTCCCAGATGTACACAGGAGCTGTTTTCTGTGCGTCCCAAACTTCTTCAGAATATGTCACACACTCAAGGTCCATCAGGTGTGTTCACAGAGATTGCTTTAAGGCAGGGAACACACAGACGCCCACGAACTAGTGGCGACGAAAGCAGACTGCGGAGTTTGCTCACGTCAGTTGCGTCTGTGTCCAAACGGACCGTTGACGGCCAAGTAGCACATTCGTTCTGCCCCTGCGTAAGATGAAATGCCTTTCCGTACCGGCAGGTGGCAGTAGCTGAACAGCCAATCAGAATGATCAGGTGGCCCGACGGACCGACGAGCTTCAACAAGTCGAATCGGCCAAAAAAAGCAGACGAGGACCAACTTCACCCGTCAGTGCAGAACACACAGAGAAAACAAAAACTGCCTGTATGTGAATAAATGTGTGTTGAAGGGTTTCAATTAAGTCTAAAAACTGATTTGTTATTGAGCTCTGGTTATGAGCTATTTTTTTGGACATGTACATGCAGCTAGTTTCATATGTTGTGAGTTTCTGTCTGTCATCCTAAAACTTCCCACTCAGTCTCTCCCAGTCTCTCTCCCTCTCTCTCTCTCTCCACTGTTCCTCCTCCTCCAGCAGCTCAGCTTTCACATGTGTGTGTCGCTCAGAGAGACACTGGCTGCACAGGAGCCGCAGCGGCTCATGTGATCTGTGCTCTGGGAGGACGACACACCGTCTGTGATTGTGTGTGTGTGTGTCATGATGCTGTCTGCCGTCGCTCCGCTGCTGCTCGTCTGTCTGCAGATGCGTGTCCTGGGGAAGCCGTGGTCGCAGGTCTGTGTGTTTTCATGTTTGCTTGAATGACACACGGCTGTCCGTGTGCTCCAGAGTTTCAGAGAAACTCCGCTTTCTGGGAGTCTCTAAGGGAATTTACTTCCTACATTTACATTTATACAAACATGGAATTTTTTTTTTTTTAAAGATTGTTTTACCTTGTTTGAGCTGGACTATTATCAGTCTTTTTTTTTAGGGCTGAGCACTAAAAATGTAAATATTATGCAAAAAATATTTAAGGGGTACAGATGTTTTAGACCACATTGATTTTGATTAAAATAAATGTGCAAAACAGATGAACACTTGACGACTTCGCTTCCAATCAGAATTTACAGTCTGAATCTGTTTTTACTCTGATTCATTCATTTGATATGAATCATCTGATTTTTTGACTCGAGTCCATCAATAAAAATACAAAGTAATTATAGATGAATCACCTTTCATTTGAATTATACAGGCATGATCACATGATTATTTAAAACATGAAGAATTTTTCACTGAATTTCCAGCAAAAATACTCATTTTGCGTTATAAATTGCTCAGCTTTTACACGTCATCCAGCTTTTTGCTGTTCATTAGCACAGTATGTGTGTTTAAACGAGTGTCCTTGAGAGGGATTCTGTCTGCTTGGGTGTGAATAATCCGCACAGATGGTTTCTGAGGCCACGTTCACTTCCTACAGTACTTCCCCTCCCATCATTAACATGTCAAACGCTGCAGATACGACACCGCAGAGGCCGTTTAAATGTCATCGCTGGGCTTTTTTAATAACAGGATCTTGAGAGATGAAAGAAGGAGAGCCGTCATAGCGGTTCAGTGCTGTGTTTTTTCGCCAGCTGTGAGAAGCCCAGTGCCACCGCTGGCTATTCCAGCGCGCTTTACGGCTGGCCGCTGTGTGTTTACACTCATAACCTCGACCTCAGCGCTCGTTTCCGCAGACAGACGGACGTTTCCCTCATGCTGATGCCATCGCTCAGTTGAGCCGTAAATCACAGCCAATGCAGGATTTATGTCTTTAACATCCTATATTTCTGTTAACAGGCGAATATCATGATCTCTTATTCTTATGCTCCAACTGATGTCAAACATACTGAACGTTTTTACGTTTGTTCTTCTGTGTTTGTGTGTTGTGAATGTATGACCGGTTGTCAGCCGTTTACTGAGTCTGAAGGTAATTAAAGTGGCTCCACTGCTGGAGTTAACCGTGGTAAAACAGTGGCTGTTATCTTGCCCATTATGAGCCTGCGGTTACACTTTTAAAAGCCCCACAGTGCATTTCTGCATTTGGAGGACACATGCTGCTGCTCCCGTCCTCCACATGGGGTCCACATGAACTCTTGCAGGAATGTGTCTCGCTGTCAGACACACAGACAATTACAGACACAGTCTGTTTAGACTGGAGTGCTGCTGTAAAATATTCTTTACATATGTTCTAATCATATATATTCTCTGTGACGTGCTCTCGGTTTCCACAGACACAAATATGAGTGAGCTATAGTGTCTGAATACTTTTTATATTTAGGGGTTCAAGTGTGTAGCGCCTAGAAACGTGAAACTTGATCAGATGGCAGTAGTCTTGCCCGCTACTCAGATACCCGGACTCGTCCAAATCGGTCAATAGGTGGCGCTATCAACAACGCAGTCGTAGAAAATGGCTATTTGTGCAATTTGTTCAAAACTTGACATGCATCATCTAGAAACACTCATGGCAAAAAGTTATCAAAAGAATTTCGATTAGTGATTCAGGTTCGCAACAGGATGCCAAAATGAAGTAGGCAGTTGACTTTTACTAAAATGGTTATATCTCTTGATTGCAATGAGATATTTTCACCAAACATGGTACACGTGTGTACAAGCTCAGTCCGAGGTCACAGTAAAAAAATTATAGCGTTTGGCCACTTGGTGGCACTGTAATAGAAAAAAAACATGACAACCACTACATCTACACAACAGTTAGTCTGATTGACTTGAAAATTGGCATGCACTGTTGATAATGGTAAAGCGATTGTCCACTTGGTGGCGCTTTAACAGGAAAAAAAGATGAAAATGGCTATAACCACGCAACCGTTGGGCATGCAGTGTCTTGGTCGAAGGTGCCATGAATGTCTATGAGGACTCTAAAAAAACATGGCCGCCATTGGCCTATGAACTTTGAGAACCTGTTAGACCAGGGTAACAGAGGCCGATCAAAACGAAACTTGGTGGGCATGTTTGACTCTGGACTCTAGCAGTCTGTGTGAAGTATGAAAGAAATCAGCCACCGGGAGGTGCTAAGTATCACACATAAACTATATTCATAGTATATGTTGAATCTTGTGGACTAATTACTGCAAAAACAATATAAGTATACTTTGGGCTTAAGCATAAATGAGAACTGAACATGAAAAACTGAAACACAGGGTAAAAGGAAACTAAAAAGTAATTGGTAACAATAGAGACAAACAAGGACAAAATCAGTAACCAATGAAGCCGAAACTAAACAGAGCAGGGAAACAAGGACAAACGGAAACAAAACAGAATGTCAAAATAAGAGTCTATTAAAACTAAAAAGCTGACATATTTAAAATGATACAAATATTTATACAATACAATAATTAAGGTATTAAAAATCCAATGCATGGAAGGCAGGTTAGTGCCATCTAGTGGGAGAAATAAAGAAAATTGTATATATATATATATATATATATATATATATATAAGAGTATTTTCAGACATAATTACTTACTTTTATTAAGTTTTGCTTTTGGATATATATTTACACATCATAGGCCAAGTCATCATTGCTGATTTGTAGATTGTACCCAAAACAACTTCCTTTTTCTGTCTGTCATTTTGACCACAAATTTAAAGCCATATAAAGCCTTTTTTTCATGTGTACCATTTGTTTATGCGCCACAAAAGTTTCATTCCGATGAAATACATTCTAAACGTAGCATTTTTTGGTCTAAAAAGAGGGTTAGTAAATTTCAGATCAATGCTTAATTATATTGTACCTCTTCATGCATCAGTCATAATGAACTGAATTTATAATGATGCCGTGATATCACCGTTCTCGATGATTGCTTTCATAAATGGATGACACACACTGTGATGTTTCACGGCCGTTGCCAGATAAAGTGATCTGCTCCTCGTGTCTGTTTGTTGGCTCTGTGAGGAAAACGCTGTGCTGGATGGAAAGTGTCGATTGAAAGGCTTCCAACCTGTCCATAAGCTCCTGGCTCCTGCAGCCCAGTGCATCGTGGGAACTCGTGCAGTCGGTGCAGAGAAGTGGAGGCTTAGCGCAGCAGATGTCGTATTTCATCTGATTGTATTTATTACATGACTGCAGAAAGAAGACTTTAGGACACTAACAACTGCATTTATTTATTATAGAAGTTAAAATGTGAATTTGCAGTATAAACAAGATCCAGGTGAATGTGAGAATGTTAATCACACACACACACACACACACACACACACTACAAAGAGCTGCTTTGTTTGAATCTCCCATAATAATTGTGATGGTTCAGTCGAGGGCTTGAAACATCAATAAATTCAGAATGATTTCAGAGAGCGTGTGATTCATCGAGGGCCTTCGTTTTGCACAAATGTGTGTGTTCTTTCTGTGTGAAGGTGCTTTTGTTTGAATTCGCCCATTATGGAGTGTAAAATATCCCAGGCCGCCTGTAACCGTAGCCGTCGGGTCAGTCCGACTGCGTCTTTCCCGCTGCCAGCTTCATTCTCGCTGGTGAACCACAAACCCGAGCCGCCCAGTCGGTTCAAAGAGCTTTTACTGTAGATGGACTTCAGAGAGGATATTACATATCAGACGAGACGCTGATCCCGTCACATTTACATTCGGTCTGAAACTCTAGAGGTTTGGCGTTTCAGAGCCGTCATGCGTCCAGCTGTCATGTCTGCAGCGCTGCATCTGTTTGACCCACGGCATTTCCGCATAATGGAAATGGATGATGTTTACATGCAGAAAAATATTCTGTAGTCTTCACTATCATCTGATGTGAAGAGCTCCACCTGTGGTGGGAACTAGAGCAGAATCTGCTTCACATATCCGTTAAAAATCACCAAAACACCATCAGCTGTCGTTCAGCAGCGAGTCTGAAGGGAATTTTAGGAATGTTGAAATCCGTGTTTTGGTGTTTCTCCGGGTGCCAAACAGGCCGGATGTCCTACAGAGAGAGACAGAGAGAACAGCTCTGGGAACGACATGACCTGGATTCAGGTCTGATGCTTCCTTCAGGTCCTCCTGGGAAATTCCTACTTACACGTCTGAATGTCATTACCATCATTTGTATTTTGTGTCTGAAGGGATTTTGGTCAGACTAAATAGACGTTTTAATGATAACTATTGCAATAACGATAACTATAATAACAATAATGATAACTCAAACAATAAATGTAATGATAACTTTAACGATAACTATATTTGCGTCCAGACCAAGAATGATAACTATAACGATAACGTACTCGGTTACTGACGTTCCCTTAGATACGGAACGAGTACTGTGTCGTTCATCTTATTAATTAATATTGATTATTAATAAGACAAGACACTATGGGGAAAACTCCTTTTTCTCAGATTCTGAAGCCTTTACACAATCACGCAGTGTGAACTGCACGGCCATTGGTTCGTGAAGTTAAAAAAAATGAACCAATGACGAGCCAATGGTGAGCAAGCCCGCCAAAAGGGGCGGGGTCTCGGGCTATATAAGTGGCCGTCTTACAATGGCAAATTGATTAAATTCGACTGAAGCGACGGTATGAGGTGTTTCGCGCGTAGTGCGGCAAAGAACACAGTACTGAACGGAGTACGTTCCCTTGCGATACTACACGAGTACTGACAACGGGGTACTAAAAACACTGTAGTCATCCACCCAAGCCCATAACTATGGCTCCGGAGGGGCCTAGGGTACATATATAGAGGGAACAGAACAGACGTGGTCGGGGCCGTAATGGAAAACCATAAGCTGGACACAGCAGCTCATGCAGAAAGGACCTGCGACTGAAGCGCAGGGACATCCAGATTATAAAACCTGACAAACGTGGACGGTGAGGCCCAGCCGGCCGCCGCACAGATGTCGGCAATGGAAACGCCACAGGACGACGCCCACGAGGAGGCCATACCTCTCGTGGAATGCTCTCTCACACCCAAGGGGCATTGAAGGCCTAAGGAGGAGTAAGCGAGTGCTATAGCGTCGACTATCCATCAGGAAAGCCTGGGCTCCGTGACCTTTTGTGCGGCCACCGAAGCAGACAAAAAGCTGTTCCGCCTGACTAAAGGAGGCGGAACGGTCAATGTAAGACCTCAGGGCTCTGACAGGACAGAGTAGGTTCAACTCCTGTTCATCCTGAGAAGGAACTGCCCTGGTGTCAATCGGTTCCAAAGACGGCAAGGGGGCGGGGTCAGGAAGTGAGCCCCACCACTCCTCAGCATCTGAAGCCGCCAGTGACATGCTGTCGTCCAGCGGCTCTTCATCAGATCACCCGAACGAGACCAAGTCGCTCGCGATGGCAGAGGGGCTTTGGTCTGGGCGGGAGAATTGGACGAGGGAAACCTCTCTATGTGGAGAGAGTGAGGCACGCGGGACCTGAGCCGACGTGAGCTCACTCTCATCCGAGAGCTGGGATCCTCTGCCCCACTGTTTTTTCCTCACAGGCTCCTGGGTCTGCGTTTGAAAAGAACGCTATCCGCGAGCACAAAGAGGCCATATTTAAATATTTTGCAATATTTAATTTAATAATAAGAGTAGCATGATAATAAGTAAAATAATTTAATAGCCCTGCATGCCCGTCCGCTATATGCCACTGTGAAGGGATAAACGGCGTTCAGGCACGGCATCAAATCGATTAACTGTTTTATCCAAATCCACATGCATGGACCGTTCAGTGTTCAGTACTGCAATGTCCAAGTCTCTCCTGTCTCATGATGTTTCTCATGTGTTTTCAGTCGGAGTAAGCAAGAAACGTTTACTAGACTGTGGACTAGCTTTGATTATCTGAACAGTGGATGCGCATGCGCCGAACGCGTCTTTCCGCGCTCATGGGCAAAGGAGTATCTTAGAAAGACTTGCGCGCTCAACTGTGCGCGAAACGGAGGGCAACGTGGGAAATGAAGTTTACCCGGGCCTTAACCACTCCAAATTAGTGGACTGGAACTGACGGATCACATCGGGAAAAATAGTCGCCCATGACTATAACAATAACTATATTTGCATTCAGACCAAGAATGATAACTATAACGATAACTATGTTTGCGTCCAGACCAAGAATAACAATAACGATAACTATAACTATATTTGCGTCCAGACCAAGAATGATAACTATAACAATAACTATATTTGCGTCTAGACCAAGAATAACAATAACGATAACTATATTTGCGTCCAGACCAAGAATGATAACTATAATGATAACTATATTTGCATTTAGACCAAGAATGATAACTATAACAATAACTATATTTGTGTCTAGACCAAGAATAACAATAACGATAACTATATTTGCGTCCAGACCAAGAATGATAACTATAACGATAACTATATTTGCATCCAGACCAAGAATAACAATAACGATAACTATATTTGCGTCCAGACCAAGAATGATAACTATAACAATAACTATATTTGCATCCAGACCAAGAATAACGATAACGATAACTATATTTGCGTCCAGACCAAGAATGATAACTATAACGATAACTATATTTGCATCCAGACCAAGAATAACAATAACAAAAACTATATTTGCGTCCAGACCAAGAATGATAACTATAACAATAACTATATTTGCATCCAGACCAAGAATAACGATAACGATAACTATATTTGCGTCCAGACCAAGAATGATAACTATAACGATAACTATATTTGCATCCAGACCAAGAATAACAATAACGATAACTATATTTGCGTCCAGACCAAGAATGATAACTATAACGATAACTATATTTGCATCCAGACCAAGAATAATAATAACAAAAACTATATTTGCGTCCAGACCAAGAATAATAATAACAAAAACTATATTTGCGTCCAGACCAAGAATGATAACTATAACAATAACTATATTTGCATCCAGACCAAGAATAACGATAACGATAACTATATTTGCGTCCAGACCAAGAATGATAACTATAACGATAACTATATTTGCATCCAGACCAAGAATAACAATAACGATAACTATATTTGCATCCAGACCAAGAATAACAATAACGATAACTATATTTGCGTCCAGACCAAGAATGATCACTTATTGACAAACCCTTTTATCCTCCAGTCTCCACTGACCGCTGTGTGTTTTGTGTGTGAATTCTTTGATTGTGAATCTGTAATGATGATAAGAAGCAGTCTGGCACTTGCAGGACGCTGCGGTCTGGACGGGACAGCCGTTGTTCTGGAGAGCTGATTGGGGTTTGACAGCAGGTCAGATCCTGAGATGACCACTGGCTCTGGCTTCAGCAAGGGATTATGGGTGTTTGTGTCCGTACCTCCCACAGGGTCACAGGCTCCAAACTCTTTCTCTTTTCCTCATTTGTTCCTCTCCTGTCATTTTCTGTCTTTTCACTCCCGTCTTTCTAAACCTGTTCACTAAATCCTGGATTTATGGAGCGCTGAAAAGAGAAATATATTCCCCGTCTCCAGCGCTGATGTCTGATTAACGGTCGTTTCCGCACACATCAGTGTTGCATCATGAAAACAGACGCAGAGCGTTCAGAAGAGGTCAAGCTGTTTAAACCATTAGCCAAATAAACTGATCACGTGACAACATCATCACTGCAGGTCTCCACCCGTGTCTTACACACATGCTACTTTAGTGACCTTAGTGCAGCAGAGGTCATGTGTGTGCATGTTTTTATTAGAGGTCGTTGACGTCTCCTGTGTTTCTCTGTGCAGAGCGCTGGCTGCGATGACCTCTTGGGTTCTGGGAAGGTGGCTGATAAATGTGGCGTGTGCGGAGGGGACAACAGCGCATGCAAGCTCGTCTCGGGCCTGTTTCAACACAGCCTGTCCAAAGTGGGCTACCACAAGATCGTGGAGATTCCGCCGGGAGCCACAAAAATAAACGTCACGGAGATGGTGAAGAGCAGGAACTATCTGGGTGAGTAAATGCCAGTTCACTACAAGAGCGATTACTATAATGATAACTACAACTGCAACTAAAACTATAGTAAAAAATATAATAACTATAATGATAACTATAACAATAACTACAATAACTATAACAATGACTATAGCAATAACTATAATAAAAACTACAATGTTAACTATAACGATAACTTAAACTAACAAAAACGAACGATAACTACAACTAAAACTGTAACGAAAACAATACAGAAAACTATAACGATAACTATATCACAACAGCTAAAACTATAATGATAACTAACGATAAATATAGCGATTATTATAACAATAACTATAATAATTGTAACAATAACTATAGCGTCAACTATAACAATAACTATAAATCTATACTGATAACTATAATGATAACTTTAACAAAAACTAAACTAAAACTATAACGAAAACTACAACGATAACTATAACGATAAGAACAACTGAAACTGTAATGATAACTTTAATGATAACTATTGCGATTATCACGATAACTATAATAACTAAAAATAACTATAGTGATAACTATAATGATAACTATAACTAAAAATATAATGATAACTATAACAGTAACTATATCGATTAAAATAACAATGACTATAGCAATAACTATAATGATAACTATAACGAAAACTCTTGACTATATCACATCTAAAACTATAATGATAACTATAACAATAAATATTGCAATTATTGAAACGATAACTATAATAACTAACAATAACTATAGCGATAACTATAACGATAATTATAATGATAACTATAAATAAAACTATAACGAAAACTAACTATAGCAATAACTATAATGATAACTATAATGAAAAGTATACTTATAACTATAACGATAACTTTAACAAAAACAAAAACTACAACTAAAACTATAACGATAACTATAACAATAACAACTGAAACTGTAAAAACTTTAACAATAACTATAGCAGTTGTTATAATAACTAACAATAACTATAGCGATAACTATGATAACTATAAAACTATGGTGATAACTATAACTACAACTAAAACTATAATGAAAAATCTAACAATAACTATAGCGATTACTACAAAAATAACTATAATAATTATAACAATGACTAACGAAAACTATAATGATAACTATATCACAACAGCTAAAACTATAATGATAACTATAACGATAAATATAGTTATTATTATAATGATAACTATAATTAACAATAACTATAGCAATAGCTATAGTGATAATTATAACGATAACTATAAATAAAACTAACAAAAAATATAATATCTATAACAGTAACTATATCGATTACAGTAACTATAAACTATAACTATAATGATAACTGTTACTAAAACTATAACGAAAACTATAACTATAGCAATAACTATAATGTGAACTATACTGATTACAATAACAATATCTAAAACTATAATGATAACTATAACGAAAACTATAATGAAATCTATACTTATAACAATAACATTATCAAAAACTACAACAAAAACTATAACGAAAACTATGCCGGAAACTATAACGATAACTATAACGATAAGAACAACTGAAACTGTACTGATAACTTTAACGATAACTATAGCAATTATCACGATAACTATAATAACTAACAATAACTATAGCAATAACTATACTGATAACTATAACTAAAAGTATAACAATACATATAATGATAAATATAACTATAGCGATAACTATACTAACTATAACTAAAACTATAATAAAAACGATAACTACAACTAAAACTATAATGAAAACTATATTAGCATTCAGACCAACATACAGTATCGATCTCTAAGCGCTGCAGTTTTGTCGTCTGTCTCTTTAAATGTTTTTATTGTTAATCAGCTGGAAAAATCGCTCTGAAAGTGATATCAGAGATATTGTTCCTCTGTGTCATTATCGTTATAGTTGTGCTGTGGACTTCACTATTCTCGTAGTTTTTATTAAAACATTATTGTTATAGTCACGGTTATAGTTATCATTTGTGGTGTAAACAGCCATTACCTTCCAGCGCGTCATAACCAACCTTCATCACAACATCACGCGCTTTCAGTCTCTGTCACATAGCACAGTTTAGCTCCGCCCATAGTGAAATTTAATAAATGTCACACGTTATGATTGTCTGTGGCTTCATGCATTTACTTTTATGAAATAAAAGCATTTTGTAAAGCTCCAAATGTGTCTTAAAAAGTCAAAATAGTGGCTGAAGCAGCTGTTTCAGAGCACTTTAAACATGCGCTTGTAAAAAAAACGTGTTAAATTACAGCCCAGCTCAGACTCCGGAAAACTTCTTATCGTGTATTTCTGTCTCTCTGTAAGTACAGGTCTGTCAGTTAAAGTCCCAGACAGCATGATAGACTGACGCTGAGATTGAACTGAGCCACAGAATTAGTTTTTTCTTGATGCTGTAATGAGCGCCACGCTGCTGCTCAGCGGTTTCACGGCCTCCTTCCTGCGCCTGCGGCTGCGCACATAAACACACTCTCCATCATTCAGCCTTCAGCTCAGCGCTTCTAATTCAACTGTCAGGTCTGTGACGGTTTTGCTGCTTGTTTCCAGTAGCTGAACATGGTTTATGTGTCTGCCGTGGTTGTTGTTGAAGATCAGATGTCGGGATTAACTGCGCTTTATTCAATGACAAACTCAGTGGAGGATGGAAAATTCTTTTCCCACAGTGTCCGTTTTTCCCTCTCCTGATTTATGAGCCACAGAATTCAATAAACTTCCCACACAAACGCTCAGAGCAAAGATGATCCGGCCGATGGCCTCAGGTCACTGAAGGCTTGAGTTTTATTTGCATGTCAGCGTGTGTTAGAAGCTCCGTTAGCTGCTGAAGTTCTCTGTCAGCAACAATAACTCTGACCAGCTACTGTGTGTGTGTGTGTGTGTGCGCAGCTCTGCTCAGTCGGTCTGGCCGATCCATTATTAATGGAAACTGGGCCATCGACCGTCCAGGAATGTATGAGGGAGTGGGAACCATGTTCACGTACCGACGGCCCAATGAGATCAGCAGCACCGCCGGAGAGTCGTTCCTGGCAGAGGGACCGACCAATGAAATCCTGGATGTTTATGTGAGTGACATATCAAAACTTGATATCTATTGTTACCACTTTTATTGTAACAAATTTTTGGAATCCAACATTGTTATCGCAATATAATACTGAATTAGCAATATAATGGTTAATATCAATATAATTATGTAATATAATTCTAAGTTATTTCATTATTATTATTACACTAATATTATCATCAATATATTCATGTTATAATTTATTATTATTATTATTATTATTACTATTGTTGGTTTTATTATTATTATTGTGTTAATATTATTATAAATTAATTAATTTTTATTTAATTATTTTAATTATTACATTTATTAATGCATTATTTATTTATTTATTTAATGTATTAATTATATTAATTGAAATATTTTATTACTATTATTATTGTTATTATTATTGTGTTCATCTTTTAAATATATTATTATTATTTAATTATATTTATATATTAATTTTTAGTTTATATTTATATGTAATGTATATGTAATATATAAATTATTTATTATTTTATATGTAATTCATATATTACATTTATTAATGTATGAATTAATTGTTAAAAGTATTCATTTTATTAATTCAGTATTTATTAATTCATTTTTATTATTTTATTAATATAATTGTTTTATTATTATTATTATTGTATCTAAATTGTTAATACAAATGTAAAATAAATATAAATACATACATATATTAATATTATAATTTATTATAATTATTGTATTAATATTATTATAAATATATTAATACTATATTTTATTATTACCATTATTATTAATATTATTATTATTATAAATGTATTAATACTATAATTTATTATTACTATTATGAATATTATTATTAATGCATTTTTATAAGTAAATGTATTCATTTAGCAGACACTTTTTACATAAGTGAATTATTATTGGAGAATGTTTACATATATATTTATTTAGCAGATTTTATAGAAGTGACTTTTTACTGCAGAACATCACAAGCAGTGACAGTTCACTCGCCTCATTGAGACCCTGACGTTTAAGCTTTTCAAACTGAAAGTTGTGTGACCATGCTGAAGATCTTCCAGACGTTTAAACGTCTCACATTGATGCCATGTGACCCAGTTCATCTTCAGTCTGCAGGAAGACTGTAGCTGCCAGTGGTTTCTAATCATTACTGATGTTTGTCTCTGCTCAGATGATCTTCCAGCAGCCCAATCCAGGCGTCCATTATGAGTTCATCATGCCGTCAGAGAACGCTGCCGATGCTCAGCGCCCTAAAGAGAACCAACTGGACGGTGAGTCCGTCCAACAGATCCAGCAGTGTGTTTGTTTGTCCAGTAGAGGGACACTTGATGTGCATTTCTATTGCCTTTTTTCCCTGTTATGCACTGACCATGTGAAAATGACAGCATTCAGTTTACTGTATCTTGTGTTGCTCCACAGTAAATGTTGTGAACGGTCAGACAGATTCTGATGCAAACGGCCAGTCGACCCTGGAGGGTCATGAGGGGTCAGGGGTCAAGCATCCCCCTCCCATCCCGGATAATCAGCTTCCTGAAGCTCCGCCTTCGAGCAGAGTCAGAGAGTATAACTGGAAGCTCAGCGGCAGCACAGACTGCAGCGCCTCCTGTGGCAGAGGTCAGAAACACATCATGACTGAACACAGAAACACACTGTGAAATGATTAATTCAGTCAGTCTTAAGAAGAAAATCTGCTGCGTAAGAGGCTCATTTTGTGATAAATTTGGTTTGTTGATCTCGTGTGCAGGTAGCAGGTACTCAGTGTTCGTCTGTGTCCATCGGGTCACTCACGCACACGTGCCGACCGGTCTGTGCGACAGCAGCACCAAACCCAGCGCGCAGGAGGAGCCGTGCAACGTCCAGCCCTGTCCTGCTTTGTGAGTCTCCTTTTCTTCTTTGTGTGTGTTGTGCAAATGTAGATGAGCTCCAGATAGTGTTCTAGTGATCCACAAGACTTGATTGTCTGGTTCAGGTTAGTTCGATCAGGGCCGGATGTGAAGAACCTGCAGTAAATTAAGTTGTGTGACAGTCTTATACTGACATCCAGTGGTGTAAATGCAGCGTCGAGTCATACTGCTGTTGTCTATAGTGCTTTAACATAGAGCGAGTTTTAGAGCAGATGATACGAGGGATCCTCTGGATTTACATCTAGATATGTTGTATTTATAGTGTTGTCTAGAACAATATCAGTGCAGCAGTGACTCGAACACGACTGAGTGATCAAGACTATTGATTTAAATGTCGAAAGAGATTTACATGTCGGTCAGTTTTGTTCTCTTTGGAGATTCAAATATTGTCGGTTTTGTTTCATTTACAGATTCAAATATTGTCGGTTTTGTTCAATTAAGAGATTTAAATATTGTCGGTTTTGTTCGATTAGAAGATTTTAATTTTGACGGTTTTGTTCGATTAAGAGATTTCAGTATTGTCAGTTTTGTTTGATTAAGAGATTTAAATATCGTCGGTTTTGTTCGATTAAGAGATTTCAGTATTGTCAGTTTTGTTCGATTAAGAGATTTAAAGATTGTTGGTTTTGTTCGATTACGAGATTTAAAAATTGTCGGTTTTGTTCGATTAAGAGATTTAAATATCGTTGGTTTTGTTCGATTAAGAGATTTAAATATCGTTGGTTTTGTTCGATTAGAAGATTTCAATTTTGACGGTTTTGTTCAATTAAGAGATTTCAGTATTGTCAGTTTTGTTTGATTAAGAGATTTCAATATCGTCGGTTTTGTTCGATTAAGAGATTTAAAGATTGTCGGTTTTGTTCGATAAAGAGATTTAAAAATTCTCGGTTTTGTTCGATTAAGAGATTTAAATATCGTTGGTTTTGTTCGATTAAGAGATTTAAATATCGTTGGTTTTGTTCGATTAAGAGATTTAAATATCGTTGGTTTTGTTCGATTAAGAGATTTAAATATCGTTGGTTTTGTTCGATTAGAAGATTTCAATTTTGACGGTTTTGTTCAATTAAGAGATTTCAGTATTGTCAGTTTTGTTTGATTAAGAGATTTCAATATCGTCGGTTTTGTTCGATTAAGAGATTTAAAGATTGTCGGTTTTGTTCGATAAAGAGATTTAAAAATTCTCGGTTTTGTTCGATTAAGAGATTTAAATATCGTTGGTTTTGTTCGATTACGAGATTTAAAAATTGTCGGTTTTGTTCGATTAAGAGATTTAAAGATTGTTGGTTTTGTTCGATTACGAGATTTAAAAATTGTCGGTTTTGTTCGATTAAGAGATTTAAATATCGTTGGTTTTGTTCGATTAAGAGATTTAAATATCGTTGGTTTTGTTCGATTAGAAGATTTCAATTTTGACGGTTTTGTTCAATTAAGAGATTTCAGTATTGTCAGTTTTGTTTGATTAAGAGATTTCAATATCGTCGGTTTTGTTCGATTAAGAGATTTAAAGATTGTCGGTTTTGTTCGATAAAGAGATTTAAAAATTCTCGGTTTTGTTCGATTAAGAGATTTAAATATCGTTGGTTTTGTTCGATTAAGAGATTTAAATATCGTTGGTTTTGTTCGATTAAGAGATTTAAATATCGTTGGTTTTGTTCGATTAAGAGATTTAAATATCGTTGGTTTTGTTCGATTAGAAGATTTCAATTTTGACGGTTTTGTTCAATTAAGAGATTTCAGTATTGTCAGTTTTGTTTGATTAAGAGATTTCAATATCGTCGGTTTTGTTCGATTAAGAGATTTAAAGATTGTCGGTTTTGTTCGATAAAGAGATTTAAAAATTCTCGGTTTTGTTCGATTAAGAGATTTAAATATCGTTGGTTTTGTTCGATTACAAGATTTAAAAATTGTCGGTTTTGTTCGATTAAGAGATTTAAATATCGTTGGTTTTGTTCGATTAAGAGATTTAAATATTGTCGGTTTTGTTCGATTAAGAGATTTAAATATCATCGGTTTTGTTCGATTACGAGATTTAAACATTGTCGGTTTTGTTCGATTAAGAGATTTAAATATCGTTGGTTTTGTTCGATTAAGAGATTTAAATATTGTCGGTTTTGTTTGATTAAGAGATTTAAATATTGACGGTTTTGTTCGATTAAGAGATTTTAAATATCGTCAGTTTTGTCAGATTATGAGATTTAAACATTGTCGGTTTTGTTCGATTAAGAGATTTAAAGATTGTCAGTTTTGTTCGATTATGAGATTTAAAGATTGTCGGTTTTGTTCGATTAAGAGATTTAAATATCGTTGGTTTTGTTCGATTAAGAGATTTAAATATCGTTGGTTTTGTTCGATTACGAGATTTAAAAATTGTCGGTTTTGTTCGATTAAGAGATTTAAATATCGTTGGTTTTGTTCGATTAAGAGATTTAAATGTTGTCGGTTTTGTTCGATTAAGAGATTTAAATATTGTTGGTTTTGTTCATTAAGAGATTTAAATATCATCGATTTTGTTTGATTACGAAATGTAAATATCATCGGTTTTGTTCGATTACGAGATTTAAACATTGTCGGTTTTGTTCAGTTAAGAGATTTAAATATTGACGGTTTTGTTCGATTAAAAGATTTTAAATATCGTCAGTTTTGTCCGATTATGAGATTTAAAAATTGTCGGTTTTGTTCGATTAAGAGATTTAAATATCGTTGGTTTTGTTCAATTAAGAGATTCAAATATTGTTAGTTTTGTTCAATTAAGAGATTTAAAAATTGTCGGTTTTGTTCGATTAAGAGATTTAAATATCGTTGGTTTTGTTCAATTAAGAGATTTAAAAATTGTCGGTTTTGTTCGATTAAGAGATTTAAATATCGTTGGTTTTGTTCGATTACGAGATTTAAAAATTGTCGGTTTTGTTCGATTAAGAGATTTATATATCGTCGGTTTTGTTCGATTAAGAGATTTAAATATTGTTGGTTTTGTTCGATTAAGAGATTTAAATATTGTTGGTTTTGTTCAATTAAGAGATTTAAATATTGTCGGTTTTGTTCAATTACGAGATTTAAATATTTAAATATCACTGACTGATATGTCTGTGAATGTGTGTTCAGCTGGGACATCGGCGAGTGGTCCGAGTGCAGTAAGACGTGTGGTTTGGGGCTGCAGCATCGCCAGGTCCTGTGTCGTCAGGCGTACGCCAACCGCACGTTAAACGTGCACATCAGCCGGTGCCAGCACCTGGAGCGGCCAGAGACCAGCAGCACCTGCCAGCTGAAGATCTGCAGCGAGTGGCAGATTCGCTCGGAGTGGAGTCCCGTGAGTGACAGCTGTCAGTCACAGCCCCTCCTCCCCGCTGATTGGCCACACACGTGAGGACTCTGAGCAATAGCCTATCAGCGGGGGCAGTGGGCGGAGCTTTGGATTTGATAACTGCAATAACACTAGTCTCATTAGTGGGTACAAGTAAGGCTAAAAACATACTACACACATGCAGTCTTGCATTATTGTGGCAGTATCAATCTTCAAACGTGAAACTGAGCTTGTGTCAGTAGAAGCATCTGTGCACAGCTTAAACGCATTAGTGTGTGTGTGTGTGTGTGTTGTCAGTGTTCTGTGCCGTGCGGCGTGGGTCAGAGGTCACGTGAGGTGCACTGTGTCAGTAATGTTGGTGATATCGTGGAAGATGAAGAGTGCAACATGAAACTCCGTCCCAGCGACATGGAGAACTGCGACGCGGGTCCGTGTACTAAGAGCTGGTTCTTCAGCGAGTGGAGCGCTCAGGTGAGTCCCGCTGGAACACGGTCTGGTTTCTGATCACGTGTGTGTCGTTGTGCTCACGTGTTTGTGCTGCGACGGCAGTGTTCTGCGGACTGCGGCATGGGTGTGCGGACGCGCGGCGTTCTGTGTCTCACCAATCACATCAGCAGTCTGCCTCTGGAGGGCTGCGGGTCCGAGCGGCCGGCCGAGGCTCAGCCCTGCAACAACGGCCCCTGTGAGAGCCGCACCGAGTGGTTCACCGGCCCCTGGAGTCAGGTATGGCCCTCAGGTCATGCGTTTCACTGTGTGCCTGATGTTATAGAGGGTTAGGGTTCGTGAGTTGATGAAAAACTAATAATTAAAGCATAATTAAAATAAATGATATTAAAACAAAACAATCAAAATAAAACATTTACTACAAAAAATATATTAAATCATATAAATGCAAATGATTTTAAAATAAAAACAATCAAAATAAACAGTTACAAAATTTTTATTAACTCATATAATACAAATTAAAAAAAATTTTTTTAAAGCACTTATTAAAAATGATAAAAAATGTTATTCTTTAGCTGTGAAAAGTTTGTGAATTCCTGTTTGAGATGATGATGCATTGGTCTTGTGTGTGTGTGTGTGTGTGTGTGTCAGTGCTCGGCGGAGTGCGGCACCGGCAGCCAGCAGAGGGCAGTGGTGTGTCTGATGAGGTCTGATGAGGGTTTTGCGGTGATGCCGGCGTACGAGTGCTCGTCTCTGGACCGACCGCTCAGCCAGCAGAGCTGCTTCATCAAAGCCTGCGGAGCAAAGTGGTTCCACACAGACTGGAGCACGGTGAGACAGACCCTAACAACCGCAGAGCAGTTTTGCATTATCAGACGCTGTAAATGTGGTCCTTCTGTCTGCATGCTTTTTTAGTGCTCAAAGACGTGTGAGGCTGGTTACCGTGTGCGAGAGGTGCGCTGTCTCTCTGATGATCACATGACCACCAGCGACCGCTGTGAGGAAACGCTGAAGCCGCACGAGAGGGAGGAGTGTAACCCTGAGCCCTGCCTCCCTCTGATTGGTCAGTTCCATCATGAATATATAAACATGCCACTTCATATTAATCTGTCACATTTACCCAAAATCAAAAGAAAGAGACTGTATTTTGCATATAGAACATTTAAATAAATAGTTTATATATATGTATTTATTTATTTTAAATTTTCTACTAGCAAAATACAGTTCATATATTTAAATAAATAAATATATTATATAATTATATATCATTATAAACATATTTAAATAAAATATATAATTATTATATACTATATATTAACTGTTTTGCCTGAACATGTTTTTGTGAGATTCATCGTTGTTTCGTTTCTGTGTTCTTCAGATGAAAAGTGTCGTGATAAATACTTCAACTGTAACGTGGTGGTCCAGGCGCGTCTCTGCGTGTACGACTACTATCAGACGGCGTGTTGCGTGTCCTGCAGGCGTGTGGCGCACCGGAGCTCCGGACGCTGGAGACGGCGATCCTGAGGACATCCGTCCATCTAAACCAAGAACGAGGGAGAAACAGACTAACTGCTTGTCACTAATTCTGTTTGGATGGGAAATGCATCTGTGGCCTCATCGTGGTTCTTCAGCTGGAACCAAACACACACGTGGCACAAACAGACCATCTGAAACTCTAAAGACGCTCGACAGGATCAAATCAGGTGTGTCAGTGTCACCATCTGTATGAACCACGGAGATCAGTGAGTACACTGAACACGAGAACGAGACGAGTGAGATTCTCCAGCAGTGCATCACTGTATTAGTTCTGTTCACACTGCGTCAGTTTAATGTGAATTCAGTTGTAACCTCCTGAATCATTCAATCGCTGAACTGCGTGAATGAAGCGCTGTATTTCACTGCAGTGTGAACGTGTTCAGCTCACTGTAAAACTGGAACACAGATCACAGCTCACAGGGAACGTTCTCTCAACGTTATGAACAAACATTTTCACGTTCGTTTAAAGTTATCTGGTCTTTCATAATGTTCTTAAAACGTTAGTTATACATCGTTCATGGAACGTTTTAATTGGATATTCTGTAACATTTTCAAATGTTTCAGAACGTTCAGAGAACATTCGAATGTAACATTCCAATAATGTTCGCAAAATGGAATGTTCACGTAACATTAGCATAACCAATTTTTAAAAAACTGGACGTCAGAGAACATTCAAAAATAATGTTTTCGTAACTTAACGGGAACGTTAGAAAAACGTTCTTAGAACATATTATGGTTATCTGGGATAATGGTTTCTTTGGCCTGTTAAAGATGTACAATGAGTGTTAATAACCTAAAAATAATGTATTTACAAAATATGATTCACAAATGTATAAGCTAATTCACATTCACAAACAAAGTTTATATATTCGCAAACTGAAATCAATCTTGTTCATGTTCACAGTAAGATTCAGAAATTTGTTTACACGCTTCTGAATGTTTTCATATCGTCACTTCATGATGGATTTGTGTCTGTTTTGAGACTTTCCTGTCAGACACCGTGTTTTTCTCTTTAGCCAATCAGATGTGGGTTTTTCATCCATCCAGCCAATCAAAATACACCTTGCTCAGTGCTTTGAGTCAAGAAGCAAAATGTGCCTTGATTAATTTTGAGACTATTTTATCTCCATAATAAGTGAAAAGAGTCATGATCACAGGCGGTCACATGTAAGTCGTATATTTTTATTGTACTCATGTGTATTTATATTTTGAACACATTCAGTTTTTGTAGTTTTGAAACAGATTTGTCAGCATCTTCATACTCATTCAGATCCGTTGAGCTGTATCTTTTTACTCTTTATAAAGTGATTAAAGTCTAAAGTTGAATTCTGACTGAATCTTCAGATTAATTTTTGGCAAAAATTCTGGCAAAAATAAGATTAAACTAAGTAACATAAATCAGTTAGATTAAAAAAAAATTAAATAACTGAATAAATATTTATTTAAATAAATAAATAAGTTAATAAATACATTTTTAATGATAAATAAATAAAATGAGATGTAAAAAATAAACTAAATTTTATTTAATTAAAATAAGTTGATAATAAATAAATAAATAAAATTTGATTCAAGTAAATAAATAATTTGTCTAACAGTACAGTACTGTAGTGAGTAGAACAGAATGCAGTGATGTAAATAAATAAATAAAACATTATTGAAATAAATTTGATTAAAATAAAAAAGATTGAAATAAATACAAATTGATTTTTAAACAATTATTTAAAATAAAATAAAAACTTTGTACTTTGACTAAAAAGTATGTTAAATGAAAAATATTTGTATGTAAAATATTTATGTAAAAATTATTTAAATAAATAATGAATTATCACATTTGATTAAAATGAATAAATTAATTAAAATAAATCAAATTTGATGTAAATAAAAAGTAAATAAACTTTACAAAACATGATTTAAATAAATTAATTTTATTATAATAAATAAAAATGGATTTAAATAATTTTTAATACATTTAACTAAAATAAATTTAAAAATTTATTTAAATAAATAATCCATCTAATAGGCAAGTAAGAAAAGAATGCATTGATGCAACTAATATGCATATTTATAATATTAATTTTTCACAAAAATAATTTGATATTTATGCATAAAAATATATAGTTGCTTTTTAAATTTGAGAATGGGGATGATCATATTTGGGCTGAAAACCCTAATCTGAAGTCAGTCCAGGAGTAGTGACGCTCCTGGTTAAATCCATCTGATCACATCCAGCAATATCACATGAGGACAAAATATGAATAATTCATCAGTCATCTCAATGATGCGTATGTATAAGCCATAAATTATGTGCACAGATTCAGTGTGCGCAAATCGATTTATCTCCTTAAGAGGCACATAATTTTGCATGATAACATTTGTATTTGTCAAACTGTTTCAGCCCTGAAGGCTTGAGATTCGTTCATGCAGAATAATGAGTCCCGTGATACACACACACACACACACACACACACACACTCAAAGTCCAGGAATAAACTTCAGCTCCGACGGCTCCATGAATCTCCTCAAGCATCAGTAATCGGTGGGAACGATGAGGAAAGACACGGTTCTTCACCGGAGGAAGCGGAGAGATGTTCTGCTCTATATCATCGCTGTAGTTTTGCTTATATTTGCAGCGATTCATCTCGTCTTCTACGTCGGAAAGAGTTTTCAGGGTTCGGCTGCTGCGAGAGTCCGTCGGGATGTTGGTGAGAGAGATTTGATTCATGTTGAGATTCATTCAGCGAGAGTTTGAGAGTCAGAGACTGAGTCACGTGTGTTTCTATAGCGCTTTAAACAATTCAGACTGTTTCAAAACAGCTTAATTAACAGTAAAATAACAGTGTTGATGTTGTAAACTTCATTATTCTGAAACAAATTCAATTTCAGCTAAAAGCAGCTCTAAAAAGACAATAGAGTGATTATTCAGATCAGTTCAGCTCAAGTTTTGTTCTCATCTGAAACAGTAACATGAATACTGAATGTTAATTGTCTTTTAAACCCATCAGAAATCACTGGAGTTGATCATGAAGATCTGTGTGTTTTGCAGAAAATGCGAGCGACTGCATCCCGCCACAGTCCTCTGAATTTCCCGAAGGATTCTTCACGCTTCAGGAGAGGAAAGACGGAGGGATTCTGATTTACTTCATGATCATCTTCTACATGCTTCTGGCCGTCTCCATCGTGTGTGATGATTATTTCCTGCCGTCTCTCGAGGTCATCAGCGAGCGTAAGCCGGTGTTTTGTCTGGTTTTTGTCTGGCAGTGTGTCTGCGGTGTGATCTGACTGGATCTGGTTGTGTTTCAGGTCTCGGCCTCTCACAAGATGTTGCTGGAGCCACTTTCATGGCAGCGGGAAGCTCGGCGCCGGAACTCGTCACTGCGTTTCTGGGTAATCTCAGAAATATCACAAATCACATCTCTGGTTGATTATGATTTCACTTTTTTAACTTTAGTTAGTGTGTAATGTTGCTGTTTGATCATAAACAACATCTGCAAAGTTACGACACTCAAAGTTCAATGCAAAGAGAGATATTTTCTTTTACAGAAATCACTTTTTAAGAACTACAACAAACGGCTGGTAGGAACTACAACGAGCTTCTTCCTGGGTTGGTGACATCACTAACCCCGCCCTCGAGAACGCACAACAAAGGGGGCGGGGCCATGTTGGGCTGCTTTAGAGAAGAGGAAGAGTTGTTGTAGTCGAGTGTTGTTGACATGCCGTCACTTTACGCCAAACGAACGCTGGATTTGCACAAAAGATGAACATGACGGCACATGCTAGTGGATGAGTTGAATCAACTCCACAGCAACTACATACATTTATCCACTAACCATTCAGAAACGTCTAAAAGTTGTAACTTCTTCCTGAGTCTCTCCATCAGTGTTGACTCCGGTTTGAACAATGTAAGGCTGAACACTTTCCTCATTTTGTCTGCGTGAGATTCTCCAGCTTTGTTGTTGTTGAGCTGTTAAAGCTCCGCCCTCTTCTGGAAAGCAGAGCTCATTTGCATTTAAAGGGACACACAAAAACGGCGTGTTTTTGCTCACACCCAAATAGGGGCAAATTTGACAAGCTATAATAAATGATCTGTGGGGTATTTTGAGCTGAAACTTCACACCAGACACCAGAGACTTATATTACATGAATTTAACACAATGTGTTTCCCCCTCAGGTGTGTTTGTGACTAAAGGAGATATCGGCGTGAGCACCATCATGGGATCGGCCGTGTATAATCTCCTGTGCATCTGTGCGGCGTGTGGCCTCTTGACCTCTGTGGTGTGTGACATTTTCAGCCACATCATCATTTTTCGGTGTGTGTCTGTAGTCTCTGTGTCTCAGCTGTGTGTGTTTTCACTCTGTTCAGACGGCTCGTCTCACCTGCTGGCCGTTGTTCAGGGACTGTGTCGCATACGCCATCAGCGTCGCCGCAGTCATTGCCATAATCTCAGATAACAGAGTTTACTGGTGAGTCTGTGACGTTTGCGGTAATAATTTCCCCAGCTAACAGTTCCCATTAAGTTATTAAAAAGTAATGTTCAAAACATAAAATGTTTCTTGGTTATGTGAATGTTACAGGAACATTTCATTTCAGGTCAGGTTTAAATTTAGACTATTTGGTCTTTGAACTTTTGTTCTACTAACACATTGGGCTGTAGTTTATTAGATATAGTTTATTTATTATGTCAGTTGCATCTTTTGTCCGTTTATAGTGTCTTTGTATGTGCATATTCAACTTTACCAACAAAATTCATATATTCAAATTCAAATAAAAAAGGTAATTATCTCACAATTCTGACTTTATATCTCACAACAGACCCTTTTCACAGACTGTGATGACGCGTTTTAATGGTCATCAATATCGTAAATCCGGCAAAGTTTTTTATATTTTCATTTTTTTTTTTAAACGTATGTATATTTATAACACTATACTTAGTATTATATTACCTTTGCATCAAATTACAAAAACCTAGTTACCGCTGCTGTGAGGGTGTTTCTAATTCAGCGGTTGTGGGAGTGACGGTAAAAATGACGTCTTTCTCTCTTCCGACTGCCGTTATCAATCTCTCTCTATTTTTTTCCCATTTATGAAAGTTGTGAAAACACTATTGTGCAGTTTTTTTTTTGCTATTTGAGCAAATGGAAACACAAAAAATATAGAATTTTACCCAACTATGACGACTTCCACTTCTGAAAAACACGGAAATGTGAAAAGAGTCTATTCTCAGAATTGTGAGATATAAAGTCGGAATTGCAAGATATAAAGTCAGAATTGTGAGATATAAGGTCAGAATTGTGAGTTATAAAGTCGGAATTGTGAGATATAAAGTCGGAATTACGAGTTATAAAGTCGGAATTGCGAGATATAAAGTCGGAATTGCGAGTTATAAAGTCGGAATTGCGAGATATAAAGTCGGAATTGCAAGATATAAGGTCGGAATTGTGAGTTATAAAGTCGGAATTGCAAGTTATAAAGTCGGAATTGCGAGATATAAAGTCGGAATTACGAGTTATAAAGTCGGAATTGCGAGATAAAGTCGGAATTGTGAGTTATAAAGTCGGAATTACGAGTTATAAAGTCAGAATTGTGAGTTATAAAGTCATAATTACGAGTTATAAAGTCAGAATTGCGAGATATAAAGTCGGAATTGCGAGATAAAGTCAGAATTGTGAGTTATAAAGTCGGAATTACGAGTTATAAAGTCAGAATTGTGAGTTATAAAGTCATAATTACGAGATATAAAGTCGGAATTGCAAGACAAAAAAGTCGGAATTGCGAGATACAGTATAAACTCGCAATTGTGATATAATTTGCAATTATTAGGAAAAAAAGACGTTTTGTTAGAGAAAAAAGTGGCAGAAACAATCTTCCATACAAAAGTGACACAAATGTGAAAGGTGTAACAATTTAATTGAAATGGTTATATCTAAAAAAAAAAATAAAATTTAAAAAATTGTAAAAAATGATGTGTATTTTGATAGTCTTAACCCATGTGCAAAGCTTTTTTTCATACTAAAAAATGAGATTTTTCAGAAATGTTTACATACTGCTCCCGGGTCAAAGCTGACCTGAATGCGATCAGAGCATTAAAAACGTTAGGCAAACATCCAATTACAACATTTCAGAAAAAAGTTTTATTAATGATGTATACATAACATTTTTATGCTTTCATTTTGAGAACATTATTAAATTATTAAAATACAAACATTCTATTGATGTTACATCCAGCTTTTTTAAAAATGCAATATCCCAAAATGTGCATAGAAATTGGCTATTGAAATCGTGTGATATTCTAACTATAGCTTTTTATTTCTGCCGATTGTATTTAGGCTTCAAAATTCATAAAAGCTTTGTTTATTTGTAAGAATCATAAACTTTTGTAGGTCACAGAGCTTATTTTCTGCAAAAAGCCATTTTTTTTTTTTTTAATACTATCTGGTCTAAACTTTTGTTCTACAAACACATTGGGCTGTAGTTTATTAGTTTATTATGTCAGTTGCATCTTTTGTTCTTTTCAGTGTCTTCTACCAACAAAACGACTTTTATTACTGATATTTTGCACACATTTATCAGGAAGTGATGATTTTGGCTTTTAAGACAAAATTACAGCACTTTGGTTTGCTCTGGCGTGTTGGCAGGTATGACGGCGCGTGTCTTCTGCTGGTGTACGGCGTGTACGTGGTGGTGCTGTGTTTCGATCTGAAGATCAGCGAGTACGTGATGCAGCGCTTCAGCCCGTGCTGCATGTGTCTGAGCAAGAGCTCTCGCGAGCGCGAGGAGCAGCAGCCGCTGGTGGGATGGAGCGATGACAGCAGCCTGAGAGTTCACCGGCGCTCTCGAGCCGACAGCGGCATCTTCCAGGACGACTCCGGATATTCACACCTCTCGCTCAGTCTGCACGGCTTGAACGAGATCGGTGAAGGTACGTGACGATGTCACATCTTGCTTTCCACCGGCTTTTCTGCTGCATTAATTATTGGTGATACCTACACAAAAGCGATGCCATAAAAGAGCCATTTGAACCATTGTAAAATGTCTCCCTCTGTGTTTGAACACTGCCTCACGTTTGCACGTTTCCTCTCTCAGAGCAGAAGAGCGTGTTCACGATGCCCGAACACGACCTGAAGCGGATCCTTTGGGTTTTGTCGCTTCCGGCCATCGTGTTGTTGTTCCTGACCATTCCTGACTGCAGGAGACGCTTCTGGAAGAAATGGTACATGATCACCTTCCTGATGTCTGCCGTCTGGATCTCCGGCTTCACCTACGTCCTGGTGTGGATGGTAACTGTCGTCGGTGAGCATGCTTTCGTTTTATTCTGTTGATGTTCATCTGGTGGACCTGCATTGATGGTGTGTGTCCTGGGAATGAAACCCAAGCGTCACGATCAACCAGATGAGTTTCAGGATCTACAAGTCAAGTCAAGCTGGGCGATATGATGATATTTCACGATAATATGAGTGATCCTCTGGATTTACATCTAGTTATATTGTATTTATAGTGTCGTCTTTAAATCTTGTCATTTGTTCGATTAAGAAATTTAAATATCGTCGTTTTTTTCTATGAAGAGATTTAAATAATGTCAGTTTTGTCATCTTGTTATCTTTTGCGATAAACATGCGATGGATCTAGTGTGGAGTCTTTTATATTTGCTTGATGGTACGAAATTGTTTGTCCCGCTCTGTCACGTAGTATTATTATTCTGCATATTAGTCATGTTTCTGAAATATTTCAATGCAGTGTTGTGGATTTTGCAGATGCACGGCTCTTATCAGTACGTCTGGTGTAAGTCTCAGTTCTGATGGATAATTTTGCATTGATCCAGCATCATACTACATTTGTTCCCGGCCGCAGTCGTCATCTAGTTGCTGCAGACGTTTGGTTGTTTGAATGGGTCACATGCAGGCGGGTCACATGCTCCCTGATTCCATTCCTGAAATGCCAGCGCTGTATCCTGAAGGATTATGATGCTGTCGGCTCGACGTTCTCCGGTCCGTCCGGCTGAACCCCACGGGGCCTGTGAGAAACCATGTGATGCAGCCGCATATAATAGGATTATTATCCTGCACACGGTCACACAGATTCACATGAGCACCAGCGGCGCTTTAGAGCCCGACACTAATGAGCAGGTACTGGGAGAGAAAGCACTGCAGACCGACCCTCAGGACGTCACCCACACGGGGAGTTTTGAACTTTTGAGCTCAGAGAAGCCTGCGATGCAGTCACATGCTCAGCAAAAAAAACTTTTTTCAAAATGCACTGAACACTTTTTATTCAATCTTTTGCTTTATATTTACACTACCAGTCAGATGTTTGGAATAATAGAGTCTCTTCTGCTCGCCAATGCTGCATTTATTTGATCAAAAATACAGTAAAAATGTGAAATATTATTACAATGTAAATCAGCTGTTTTCTATGTGAATATATAGTAAAGTGTAATTTATTCCTGTGATCAAATCTGAATTTACTTCATCATCTACTTCACATGCAGAACCTTAAATGGTTCCTTCAGGTGCTTCACATGTAGAGCCTTAAAGGGTTCTTCAGGCGCTTCACATGTAGAGCCTTAAAGGGTTTCACATGTAGAACCTTAAAGGGTTCGTCAGGCGCTTCATATGTAGAACCTTAAAGGGTTCGTCAGGCGCTTCACATGTAGAACCTTAAAGGGTTCGTCAGGCGCTTCACATGTAGAACCTGAAAGGGTTCGTCAGGCGCTTCACATGTAGAACCTTAAAGGGTTCGTCAGGCGCTTCATATGTAGAACCTTAAAGGGTTCGTCAGGCGCTTCACATGTAGAACCTTAAAGGGTTCGTCAGGCGCTTCATATGTAGAACCTTAAAGGGTTCGTCAGGCGCTTCACATGTAGAACCTTAAAGGGTTCGTCAGGCGCTTCACATGTAGAACCTTAAAGGGTTCGTCAGGCGCTTCACATGTAGAACCTTAAAGGGTTCCGTCAGGCGCTTCACATGTAGAACCTTAAAGGGTTCGTCAGGCGCTTCACATGTAGAACCTTAAAGGGTTCGTCAGGCGCTTCACATGTAGAACCTTAAAGGGTTCGTCAGGCGCTTCACATGTAGAACCTTAAAGGGTTCGTCAGGCGCTTCATATGTAGAACCTTAAAGGGTTCGTCAGGCGCTTCACATGTAGAACCTTAAAGGGTTCGTCAGGCGCTTCACATGTAGAACCTTAAAGGGTTCGTCAGGCGCTTCATATGTAGAACCTTAAAGGGTTCGTCAGGCGCTTCACGTGTAGAACCTTAAATGGTTCCTTCAGGCGCTTCACATGTAGAACCTTAAAAGGTTCGTCAGGCGCTTCACATGTAGAAAGTTTTCCCCTCATGGGATCATTTTATGGATTTAGTTTTAATTCATTTTTTATTTTAATTAAATTGTATGAATTAAACATTTTATCAGAAGAAAAAAACGAAACTAATTAAACATGAAAGAATCATTTAAGACATTTCTCCTCATATAGAACTTTTCTGGTATAAAGGTTCTTTAAAATTTAGTCAAGAACCCTAGTGTTCTATACAGAACCCATTGTGTAAAGTTCTGCCCTGTTGTTTTGTTCAGGTGAGACGCTGGGAATCCCGGATACAGTCATGGGAATGACGCTGCTGGCAGCAGGAACCAGCATTCCCGACACTGTGGCCAGTGTGATGGTGGCTCGTGAAGGTAAAGAACCATCCTCACGCATCTAAACATCATGTGAACCGTTCATACATGAAGTTCTGTGTGTCTCTCACAGGTAAGGCTGACATGGCCATGTCCAACATCGTAGGCTCCAACGTCTTCGACATGCTGTGTCTCGGTCTGCCGTGGTTCATCAAGACGGTGTTTGTAGACACTGGATCTCCAGTGGAAGTCAACAGCACTGGTTTGGTCTTCATGTCCTGTACGCTGCTGCTCTCCATCGTCTTCCTCTTCTTGGCTGTTCACATTAACGGATGGAAGTTGGACTGGAAATTGGGCCTGGTGTCTCTGGTGTGCTACATCCTCTTCGCCACGCTGTCTATCTTGTATGAGCTCGGGATCATCGGGAACAACCCAATCAGAGCCTGCAGTGACTAACGTTCTGCTGCAGTCGAGTCTGATTGAACGCCACTGGATTGGGTTTGATTTCAGTGCTGCTCGATCCATCAGGCGATCATGTGGCCACACTGGCTGCACAAAAATGATTTTGTTCCTCAGTATTTTTTGTCTTGTTTTCCAGTACAAATATCTAAACATTCTTAAATCAAGATACATTTACTGGAGAAGCAAAATGACTGAAGATATTAAGGCTTGTTTACTTAAAAAAAAATGCAGAGTTCAAACTTAAAACAGTTAATTCAAAGGGAAAACAAGATTATTTTTCTGACTCCATTGGCAGGTATTTGTTCTTGTTTTAAGCAAAAACATGCTTAATTTTGAACAATTTTTCAGTAAACAAGACTTAATATCTTCAGTCATTTTGCTTCTTGTATCTTGATTTAAGAATGTTTAGATATTTGTGCTGGAAAACAAGACAGAAACACTGAGGAAGAACATCACGTTTGCAGTGCATGGACAAAAATATAAGTTTTTTTTTTTAACAAAGTTTTTTGAACGTATTTTCTTCCATTGGTTTATTGATTTTGAAACAAAAGTCTAACGATGGTCCATGTAGAAAAGTGATTCTGTAACAAGGGATGCTTTTGACCTCGATGTATCAAACGTTTCTATTAATATATTCACATAAAACACGTTCTAAAGCTCTTTAAAACTGACTTTTTTTTTTTTTTTACATTAACCTGATTAAAATTATTGCATATAAAGTCGCATCATTAAAAATCAGCAGTTTTTTTATTGAAATATGACTGTATAAGGATAGATGGCGATATTTTTATTAACAAAGCAGAAAATCTTCAAACTGTCAAAAAACAAAAAAAGTGAACATTTCTTAATATCATATTTTGCTTTTCAAGTAAATGATTCAAGTATAGTAAGTACAGAAAAATTGAAAATGAAGTGAGTTTTTGCTTAAAACAAGAACAAATATCTGCCAATGGAGTCAGAAAAATAATCTCTTCCCTTTTGAATTAAATTGTTTTTGATTCGTCTTTCAAGCTCAAACTCATTTAATTTAATCATTTTTTCAGAAAACAACTCATCTCAAAGTCCCCCTGCAGTCAGTGTTATCTTTTAAAACTCATCTTTGATGATCACAATGACATTTAAAAGCTTTTCCTGTGAAAAGTTCTTCATGCCTTGAAATACTCGACACCCTTGCTTCATTTAGTATACGCGGAACACATGGATATGCAAATTAGTCCCCGCCTCCACTCACAGCTGCCTTCTAAACGCTTTAAACGTCACAGAACGTAAGTGGAGAAAAGCTGGGGCGGGGTTTTTAAGACCGTCTTCGATTCACTACAGTCTTAAGGAGAAAATACCTTGAACTTGCACATGATTTGTGTTAAAGCGTATTAAAAACACCAAGAGACATATAAACAGCATTAAACACGAGTTTAACCACAGGGGGACTTTGCCGTTTTGCTTCTCAAGTCTTGATTTAAGAATTTTTAAAAAGAAAAAAGTATGCAAAAATGCAGTGCAGCAATAAATTTGATTTAGCGTTATGTCAGCATGGAGCAAATTACTGAACATCTCAGTCTTGTAATGAGAGTTGATTTCGTTTCTAAAACTTTATTGCTCAGGGATTTTGGTCAATGTTGTAATAAAATCTGTTTACCACTGTAATAAGACTTGCGATAGGAAATTAATTAGGTAAGAAATCTAAATGCCAAAGACTGTTGATTGTACCTCGTTTATTTCCTCAGTATGTTGGTTTTATCATGTTTGTAGATACAGAATCACTCGTCTGTCATGAGCTTCAACAGACACTGATATTCATCATCTACCTCAGATCATTCATCCAGACGCTTGGCTTTTTGTTTTGAAGATTCTTATTACTGTAACACTGTATTACAATAAAGAGAATACTACCATGATGCGTAAAACACTTTAAGTACAGAACTGAGGATTTGAAATTATATTTCAATTATATTTACATTTCTTTGTTATATTTCTCATTCATGCGATTTTGACTGATGCTTCTTTAAAAGGTTACGGCTCGAAACAACCTGAAAGATTTTCATGAAAAGTCTTAAACATCTTACTTTCAAGACCTAGAAGATATCCTAAATGATTTTTTTTTTCTTTCAAGATTTTGACCTCTTGAGTTGTGTCTCAAGAACATTCCTTAGAAGTACTTCTGGGAAAACAGAAGATATATCTGAACTGAGATATCTGCAGCAGACAAACTCAGAGCCAGACAGAACTTACAACAGCCGGCTTTTTATTTTTTAAAATTTAGTCAGAGACAAACGCCCCACTAATGATTACAAAAAAAAAAAAGAAAAAAGCGGGCACTAACACATTAAAAGGTTGAAGCGGCTGGTGAGATTGTTCAGATATGACAGTCATGATGTTTTTAAAACAAAACAGAGGCGGGCGGTGACGTGTGATTCAAGCGTTGCGGTCGATGCGAACATCAACCTCTCGTCCGTTGATCTTGGTTCCGTTCATCATTCTGCAGGCTTTCTCAGCGCTCTCGGGAGAGTCGAAGCGCACCGTCCCGCATCCTTTGGATTTGCCGTTCTCCATCTTTATTTCAGCATACATCACCTGACCTGAAGACGACGACAGCGTCGCGTTACATTCTTATGTTTGTAATGAATTTAAATAAAAATGCTGTATCAGAAACAATTATGGAGGGTTATACACACACACACACACACACACTATAATACAAATAATTTAAAAGTATATATTAATTATAATCATTTATTTGTATCATAATACAATTATAAATTAATAAATAATATTTATGGGGGTCATTTCATTTTTTTCATATTTATATATTTTATATATAAATGTACATACAAAACTTGTAATAAATGTATTTATAATTTTTGTATTTATTTAATTTTATTATTTTTTTCCAGCTGTTTTGTTCTCATTCTCTCATCACTTTTCACGCTCCTGCTTTTTTCCCCTAAGAATTGTGATGTGTTATTTTTTGTAAAACCTAATTAAAATTTACAGCAGTAAGGACCACACGTACCGCAGTGACTGAACTTCTCCTTGAGCTTCTGCCAGGTCAGATCATAGGAGAGCTGCGGACACAAAGATTCTCATCAAACACACGTCACTGACTGACACACACACACTCAATCATCTTCATACGTACGTTTCTCACAAAGATCTGGCATCCACCCTTTGACCCTGCGCCCCTGTCACTCATTCCACCCATGTGACCTGAGCCTCCTCCGTACTGGCCGTAGCCACGCCCCATATCCATGTTTCCGGCCATTCGGTCAAAGCCAGAATTCATGCGGTCCATTCCCATATTCATCATTCCTCCTCCTCCTGAAACACAAACGGCTCTCAGGTTAATTCTGATAAAAACAACACAAAGTGCAAGTAATAAAATGCAAATTAATAATATTAACAGATACAACTTTTGATTTGAATAATTAACTAAAAGTTGAATATGAATTAAGATTAACAATGAAAGATGCTTCTACAGCATTTATTAATGCAGTGAACCAGTGTTAACAAATGAAACCATGTGATGTGAATTATGACTCTGGTCTGTTTTACACGGGTCGTATGGAATACTTTTATGATAGAAATTTGATTTGTCAGTGACATTGAATTGTATATGAATTTAATTTAATTTTGTGTGAGATGAATGACCTAATCCAGAGCCCATGGGTCCCATCCCAGCATTCCCCATTCCTGCATATCCTCCACCTGATGGGAAAGAGAACAGACCATCAGTGTCACCATCAGTTCAAGTGTGAACTCACTCTCTCTCTCTCTCTCTCTCACACACACCTCCAAACGAGTCTCCGAACGGGCGGCTCATTCCCAGGTCACTTCTGCCGAAGTCTCTGTCCATCCCTGCCATTCCAGAGCGATACATATCTGCACACAAACTCAAGCGTGAGACAGAGAGCAGGGCTGCACGATATATCAACAAGCCACACATGCATCCCATGATGCAGTGCTTCACCAGACCACGAGCCACTGACATACAAAGAGCTGAATTTCACTCTGAAGCTTGATGGTCTAACATTTGAACTGGTATCAGAAACCAGATTGACACATTATATTTTATATATATATATATATCTTTACATATTACAAATATCAAGCTCTTTATGCGGTTATGTGTCCTTGAGTGACTTGAAAGGTGCCTAAGTTATTATTAAATTATTTTATTTTTGCAGACACTCATTCTACGATTAATAATTTCCGAATACAGTTATTCATATCATCTGCTGAACATTCCTGTATTCTTCAAATCACAATATATGATAGAAAAGTATCGCAACGTCAATTTTTCCCAATATCATGCAGCTCTAACAGACGGACAGTTCGACAGGATGATGTTTTACCTCCCATTCGGCCCATGGGTCCCATGTCTCTGCCACCGAATCCTCCCATTCCGCCCATGCAGTCCATGCCGGAAAACCCTCCGCCCATCCCTACACACACGCACACACAGATGAGCATCCTCACAGATGATCTCTGAGATGAACTTTAGATGTACGTGACGTCTCACCACTCATGCGGTTCATGCTGCTGCATCCCGGCCCGTCCATCCCTGCGGGATCAATCAGTCCTTCATCATTACATCATCAATCCCATCATGTGCTGAATCATGTTGCTGATACACTCAATATTCTTACTGGTGACAAATGAACATCATGATTTAAAGTTTTTTCTCTCTTTTTTTAGTTATTAAAACCATTTCACATTTCATGGTCTTCATCTCATTCATTTCAGTTAATGATTCATTTAGTGAATCGGTTAAACCAATTATAAACACCTGATTCAATGATTCATTTGCAAATGAATCTTTGCCAACCTTTCAAAATGTTAAAATAAATAAATCATGCAGGATAATTTGAATTAAAAAATTAAGCAAACATGAACACACCTCCAGGTCCCATGGAGGCCACACCCCCTCCACTGAGACGGTTGGCATTGATTGGCTGCCCGCCGGGACCCAAACCCATACCGATGCCGCCCAGACCTCCTGCAATACACATCACAAACACGTGTAAATACACACTTAAATATATCTATAGACACACACCATCTCTAACAAGCACAGAAAGCTCTTACTGGGTAACTGTGGCGGTTTCTCTGCTGGCCGGACGTCATCTGGAGGAAGTGATTTATCATCCTACAATAAAAAAATAAAAAAAAGACATGAATGAAAGCTGTGATTCATAAACACACTCAAGCCGTACAACAACAAACACAACGGCTCACCATTTTCACATGCATCTGTCTGTCAAACAGCATCTGACCGTTGAACATGGCTGAGAGCAGGAGTGAAGGAAGACGCACACAAAAGAGAAGCGACTTACAAGCAAATGATTCCAACAGAATCAGACTAACTTGGCAATGATGTGATGCTATAATCCTAAAAATACACGGCACAAAAATAGTACATTTTTAGAGCAAGACACTACAGGCAAAACTGTTTTTCTTCCCCTGCACTGGTCAGCTTTTATATTTTGCTTCCATAACATGTCTTCTTTCAGACTAGTGGAAAGAAAACAGGCGTTTATTTTCTTTCACTTTATCAGTTTGGGTCTGTAGATTTCAATCTTTAAAGGCGGTGAGTTTGAGTCCACTTCAGCAGCTTCACACACACACACACACACACACCAAACTTTACAGTTTTATTCATATCTATATACCCGTTTTTTTATTTTACATTTTATTCCTGAAAACATGCTGAGAAAGTATTCGTTTGAATTAATTTTTTTTTTGAGTGAATGATTCAATGACTCGCACATAAAGACTTCACTTGTTTCGTTACTGGATGAATCAGCGTTTTTGAACAAATCTCTTGAGTGAATGATTCAATGACTCGCTCATAAAGACTTGTTTCAGTAGGATCATTCGAGATGCACTGCCGCTGTGCAGACCGATCGAGAACAAGAGCATACAACTCCTTATGCTTTTGAATCATTCTCGCAGTACTTTGATGTCATACGCTGATCGGTCTGCAATGCATCTCAAACAAGCCTATTACTGGATAAATCTGCGTTTTTAAGCGAATCTCTTGAACTAATGGTTCAATGACAGATACATTTTCAACAGTCACTACTGGTGTATCGATGTAATTGATACAATCTTTATTTGAAGTGTCAAGTTACTTTTTAAAGGTGTATTACTCTATTTTGATCGCTACCGTAGACATCAGCGTTTATATCTGAACTATAAACCTTTATTCCAGTACTTCGGTGATAATCTGAACGATTGTAACTCAGAAATAATGATACTGTGTGGTTGAAAAGACGTTTCAAACCTCTATATGACAACTGCTCTCTCTGGATCAGAACACAGATCTGAAACTTGCCAAAGGTTTAATAGAGTTGAATCGCTGTCATTTAGGAATAAGATCGTGTGGGTGTTTGAATCGAGATCACAATCTTTTAACGATTAATTGTGCAGCTCTACTATTTTTGCAATCAATACTTTTCCGTATCAAGCTTTTCCCAGGTTAAGGGTTTGTTTCTCAGTGAATGCATGAGCAGATGAAGTAATCAGTGTGGCTGTGTTTATATTCAGTACTGCAGGATGACTTTGAGTGGGATTTTTTTTAAACACCACATAAATAAAAGTAATTAATTTTCTTTTGGATCAGCAGGTTTTGGTCCAGAGGATACAGATGGCTTGAACGGCCTCCAGTGGCTGCTCAAAGGTGACCGTCCCCATCCCTCGGCTCTTCCCGTCTTTGTCTTCTTTCACGTCCGCCCTCCTCACCGTCCCCGCCATGCCAAACACCTCCTTCAGCTTCTTCCAGCCCACCTTAAAGTCCAGCTGCGGCAAACACAAACAAGAAAACACATGTGAATGAGAAGTTAAAGCGGCGCGTAATGAACGTTCTACTTGAACCGCAGTGACACGTCAAAGCAGTGACTGACTCACGTTGGCCACAAACACAGTGGTTCCCAGACGTCCGGCCTGCAGCGCGCTGATAATCTCAGGAGGGATGTTGGGGTTGTTGGCGATAGAGGGAGGGACGTTCATCCCGGACGGGCCGCCGTCCTGCCCTCGACCCCCTCCGTACATCCGGCCCGATCTCTGCAGGACACGCCGCGCATGATCGCCGTCTGGATCCTAAAACAGGCCGACACACGTCACACGCTGTCTGGACAAACACACACTGGACAGCGCTCGACGAGATAAAGCAATCTCTACCTCCTTAATGTTCAGTGGTCGCCCGTTCAGATCATGTTTGCTCATGACTTCGATGGCTTTCTTCACAAACTCTTCATCTTTGAACTCAACCACACTGTAAGAGACGAGCAGCAGTCAGGACATGTACAGCTGTGTGTGTGTGTGTGTAGATCAAGGCGCTTGCAACGGCAAGGTTATGGGTTCGATTCCCAGGGAATCGCTTCGGAAAAAAAACATTTGCATGAACGAAAATGCTCAGATTTTGCTGAATAAATTTGTGTGGTTCTGGTGTCTTGACATGTTGTGAAGCCGTTCTTACCCACAGCCCTGCAGGTGCACGTCCCAGGAGGAAGAGGAAGAGGAGGGGGAGGAGGAGAAGAAAGAACATCATCAGAATCACCGCAGCTCAGACAACTTCAACAACTCATATCATTAGTGCTTGAGAAAGATCAATTACAACACATGCTCATGAACATACGAGAGCGTCTAATGAGCTCGTTTTGAACATTTCATTTGGACGTGGCTACAGTGAGATGGACAAATGAAAGCAAATGAACTCGGGAGGAGGGGGGCAAATGAAACTGGGTCTTGTTGTTACGGGAGAGAGAACGGATCAAACGGACAGATGGATGAAGGGGTTTAAGGAAAGACACCTGACAGATGACTCTCGTAAGGTCAGTTGGCGTGATCTTAATTCCAAATCAAAAACACCTAAGCAATCATCAGATGTGAGACAGATGGACCCCAGCCAAACGGGTCACCACCAATTTAAAGGACATCCAAATCATCATCATAATGGTCTTTACTGTAACATCAACACACCATCCATCCCAAGGTCAAAGGTACAACAGTATAATCGGCTCTACCGGCAGAACCAAATGCGAATTTAACCTCGCAGATTCGCCAACACTTACCCTTGACTTTCCTTCTCCATCCTTAAAGAGTTCCACGTATGTAACCTCACCAACTACATGAGACATACAAAGGGAAAATACCACAGAGAACAAGGCATTTAAATCACCAGTGGGTCGCCCTGGGTACAACGCTACAGGAACACATACACCTGAACCCTGCGGCCCGCTCCTCATGAGCGGCGCCTCCAACCAGGCAGCTCTACCGCTACATTCATTGAATGCTAAAGATGTAGAAAAATCACAGGTTTGACCACCCACCTGTACAATCCTTCAGATCAAGCTACAGTGAATGACTACAGCAAATACCAGAATAGCCTAGAGTCAAAATATATATTCACACCAGCCAGAACAGCGTTCAACTTCCCGCCCGGAGAAGAGGGAATAACGCTCATTCTTTACACTCCGCTACATGACAGATACGAGAGAGGGAGAGGACGGGACGGTGACGCTGCGCTCTCTGCGTGGGTTACCTTTCTCGCGCATTAGATCTTTAATTGCCTGCCACTTCATATCATAAGGGATATTGCTAATGAACACCCGGTTCCTGTGGGCGGCCTTCTTGTCTCCTCCGCCGCCGCCGCCGTGACGCTCTTTGTAGGGATGGTAGCGGTGCGACTTTCGGCCCCCAGAGCTCTTCTCTTTGGGCTCCGGCTTCTCCTCTGCGTCGCTGCAAAGAAATGGAGAGGAAACGCGGTGAACTTCCACATAAATAACACATCGGTTAGTACAAAGCAATTCAACTACACGGACTAAAGGCTGATAACTATACAATATCGTTCTGTTCATTAGAAGCGTGCTCCAGTTTTGTCGTCTGCCACTTTAGACGCTCAAGGATGGATTCTGATTGGCTGTCAATGTTTATCATTCACTCTGAAAGCGATTCCAGTGATATTGTTTCTCAGTGTCGTTATCATCGTGTTATTCTTTAACATTTACAACGATTTTTAAAACGATATCGCTAGTGATAAATTCAGCTGAGACATTTTTTAAATTAAGTTCTCCAACTTCTTCATTATTCATTTTTACTTTTTTTAAATTTTGTCCAAAAAGTTTTAAAAAAGTTATATATTTAACCTGTAAAATATTTGTTAATTGCTTAATATATATATATATATATATATATATATATATACACACACACACACACTTACATATACACATTTACCGTTAATTCTGTCAACATTTAGTAATAAAAAAAACTGAAAAGACATTTAAATAATTTTCACTTTTATTTTTATAAAACACTACAAGCAAAAATATTTTTATAAATAGCGCTTTTTCTGAACAAAAGACGCTAGTGTTTTCTTTCTTATTGTTTCGTATATTGAGTGAAACTGCTTCTCGAACAAGAACAAATGTGGGGCGGGGCTTGATTTTGTCTGTGGGGAACTGATTGGATGGTTGTGGTTCGCTGCAATATTCCATAGGAAAAAAAAAAAAAGTATCTATTTTTTATTTCCACTTTTATTTAAAAAAATAAATAAAAAAAATATCCACGATAGCGTTTCCACGACTTTCCAAAAGAAGGAAAACCAATAAGGAGATTGATTACTGCAGTAAGAAGACAGAAAGATGTCAGTTATGTCGTCACTCAGCCGTTGTATTAGAAATTCCCTCACAGAAACGTTAATTATTTTTTGTCATTTAACAGCTACCGGCAAGGTAATTCAACACAAAGTAACGCGTTATAAATGTATATAACAAAATGTAAAAATTAAAATATTAAAAACTTTGCTAAATTTGCGATGTTGATAACTATGGAAGCGCGTCATCACAGTCCGTGAAAAGGGTCCATCGCTTATAATGGGGGCGGTTGCTATGGGTTACCGCTATGATTGGCGCGCGCCACTAATGAACGCAGCGCCACAAAACAAACAAACGACAGGGAAATACGAGCTGAGAGGGACGGAAAAAATAAAAGAATTATCTTCAGATACATGCACGACGAACAGAAACTGATCTTAAGGAAAACGAACGCGTTTCTTTATCTCTGTGAACGCGCGCAGGCCGCGCAAACAACACGCGCGTGACAGACGCGAAACATGCAGGATTTGTGATTTAAAGGGGTTTCAAATTACGTTTTAACGCCATTTGTGTTCTCCTGTGTCTGCTGGGGCTCCGGTTCTCCTTCGTCAGCCTGAGAATCGCCTGATTCTTCTTGCTTGTTGTCAGTCAGATCTAGCGCCAACTCCGCGTCCGCCATCACTGCTGCTCGCTCTCAAGCGCGCGTCCGCGCTCAGTTATCGCGAGAGTAAAATGGCGTTAGCGAGAGTCAGCCTCAAAGCGAAGGGCAGTTTCTGATACAATGCAATTTCCATGTTCTGCACCTATTTGCTGAAATATGATTTCTTTTCCACTAAAATCTTATCTGGACAACCTTGTAGCTCCAGCAGCAACAAAATTAAAACATTTTATTGTGTAATCTTACTCCTATTCATTCACATTATACTGTTCATAATCTGTAAATATATCTATTATCACTTAACCTCATGAACTAGCTTCCAAAGTCATCTTTATAGCGCTTTATAGCCTACATAACCATTTCAAAGCAGATTGGATGGTGGTGGTTTGCTATTGGTGGATCTCATGTGAGTGACAGGTTGCCCCGCCCTCATCATCAGAGATAAGAAGAGGGAGGAGAAGATACTCTGATTCAAGGAACATGAATTTAACACAATAATGATGATGTGCAACAAATTTTAATATTACATAAGAAAAAAAGGAATTGTCAATGTTGAATCTTGGGTTTAACTTTAGCACTTCTCGTGTTTATTGCCTCTTTAAGATGAATCATTTGTTGTATTCCTCGAAGTCGCTTCATATAAAGAAAGCGTCTGCTAAACGAATAGATGTAATTATGGTACTACTACTGTGCAATGAAATAGTTTTATAATGACAATAGAGCGTATCAACGGATGGAAAAAATCCCACAGATTATCCTCGTTCGACCGCCATCGGCTTAAAAGGCAGCTATACATTTTCATGTTTAAAGACCCAATAATAATATTAATATTATAAATGTGTAAAATATTACTTGGAAAACATTTAGTTTATATTACATTATTACCTTTTCCTGTAGTACAGTACTGTTAGATGTATTATTTATTTATTAAAATCAGTTTCTATTATTTATTTTAGGCAAATTTATTTAATCTTATTTTTGTTTTTAAGATCAATTTATTTTAATCAATTTTAATAATTTGTTTAATCTTATTTTTTATTATATATTAATTAAATTTTTTTTGTTATTTATTTAGATCAATTTGTATTTTTATCATATTTTATATTTATTTTTTAATCATATTAAGTTTTTAATCAAATATTTTACTTGAATCTTTTTTATTTATATAGTTTAATCTTGATTTATGATTTATTTAGATACATTTCTCTTATTTATTTATTATTTTAATCAAATGTTTTATTTATTTTAATGATGTTTTGTTTAGTTTAATTTAATTTTATATTATTTTAGTCAATTTGTATTAAAGAATTAATTTAGCATTTAGTTTAATCTTATGCTTTATTACTTATTTTTACATTTGTTGCGGCCCCACAGACCCCAGTTTAAAAACCCCTGCCCTAGCAACCACTTTCAAACTCTCTGATGACTACCCACTACACCCTAGCAACGCCCTGGTAACCACCCACAACACAGTGGAATCAGTGGTGAGTTTTGCACTGCACTCACATATTCATCATAATCTAAAAAATCTTGTATTGCGATATTGAATTGGTGGCATGTTGGGTTAAAGGGCGTCGCTGTGCCTTTAAAAGCACGCTGAGCCGCATCAGTCATGCTGGAGCATCTAATGATGCTTTAAGAACAAGGTCTAATTGAGTTGACACACAGAAAGCGCCAGCCCACTTCTGCGCTCTCATCTCGAGGCAGAAAAGCCTGCTGGGAACGCCAGCCGTCACATTTCAGAGGGAGTGTTCACAGACCTGACATGCAGGAGCAAGAATCAAGAGAGAGCATCACCAGCTGAGACTAACAAGTGGTTGCTGATCTGAGGGAGAGAGAGAGAGAGAGAGAGTGTGTTTGCAGGTACACACAGAGCGCAGGAAGCGCAGGCGGCTGCAGGCAGGAGGACCGCCAGAGCGTTGTCTGCGCGCCGCTGCCTCTCACTCCCTCCGAGCCAGCGGAACTCCCGCTTCTGCAGTGATGAGGGGAGTGACAGCAACCGCAGGAATAACAGACTGACCAGGTCTGACAGAATGAAGCCAAAATGAAGGTGAGATGCTTTTCGCTTTCATGCTTTCCGATGCATGTCGTTCCTCAGCCACCTGCTGCTCATCCACACCCACCTCCTCTTCCTTCCCATCTCTCGCTCTCAAACTGTTTGTGTGCAGCATGCATGTGAAAGACATGTGATTATCAGTCGAGTTGGAACGCAACAGGTCGTTCGCGTGCGTGTGCTGACTCAAGTGTCCGCTCCGATTAAAGATGTCGCCTGCGTGCTGCAATCTCTGACTCTGCAAAAGCGATCAGTCCTGATATTCCTCAAGTATATTTGCTGCACTGCATTCTGCTGGAGTTCTGCTGCAGTTCTGTGCTGCTGAGACATTTCATATCACCTGTGATTAGACGGGCGCGTGCTGCTGGTTACTAATAGAGCACAAGAGAGTCTGCATACACACACACACACACTGCAAAATCTGAGCTTTCGTCCCACTGGTTTTCATAAGATTTAAGCGAGCGCTTTTGCATTAATGACCCGCCATGATGCACCAGGCTGTCAGTGAACACTGCTATTGTTAGAAGTTTTCAGCAATAGTCCACTTGAACACTACTGATAATTTTGCAAACAAAACATCAGAAGAATGCAGTTCCTCAACAAACAATTCCTGGCGCCACGTCCTGCTCTCACACCAGATCTAGCCCGTGTGTTGCGTAACACTGGCCATATTTACATGCACATCACCACAACAGGGTTGGGTATCGTTTGAATTTTAGCGAAAAAACCTAAAGAACACTAACATTTTCCTACAGTTTTAACAAAAATACCACAGCAAAAACAACTGGACTAACTAATAGAATTTTCAAACATTATTAAAGACAAGTAAACAGTAATAAAATTAGAACAAATAAACTAATTATATACAAGTTTAGGTACAGAAACTGTAATCAGATGTACGATAGCACTGCATAGTTGTCTTTTTATAAATAAAATATAGATTCATCCTTATTAAAGTTACAAACGTTATTCAGTCAAGATCAGTGGGTGATTTTCTTTTTCTCTTGTTCTTCGATAATGACACAGTTTATGAGGCTGCTGTCACTTTAAGACGCATTTTCATTCTCAACTGTTTACGTTCACTTAAAGTGGACCTATTATGCATTTTTTGTGTGTGTCCCTTTAAATGCAAATGAGCTCCGCTTTCCAGAAGAGGGCGGAGCTTCAACAGCTCGCGCTTCGGTCGCTCAACAACAACAAAGCAGGAGAATCTCACGCAGCCGAAATGAGGATTGTCAGTAACGGTGTTCAGCCTTACATTGTATAATGAGAACTCAATTCAGTATCGCGCACGACATTTCTTTCTGCTTTTTTTTGGCGGAATGTGTACAGATGTCTAAACAATAAATAGGCCTATGTAAATCTGTGCACTGAAGTCTTATTAAAAATAAAAAGGCCATATTATGGTCTTTCCGAAGTTTCTGGGCTCTACTAGAGCAGATTTTCATGCTTGAATGTTGATTATTTTCCTCATATTCTCCATTGTTGCAGCTCCTCTCTTCCCAGTCTGTTAGTAACGTTCTGTTTAGTTCCTGTCTCTATGAAGCCCCTCCTTCTGAAAAGCACAGTGTGCTCTGATTGGTCGGCTGGAGCAGTGTGTTGTGATTGGTGTTTGGGAAATGCCTCGCCCCTTACCATAACCGCCAGTTTCAACACACTACTAACTGACTCAACCAGGCCCCGCCCCTTTATTCTGCGTATGAATTATTTAAATGAGAATTTAAATGACGTGTTTGTTCCCGGAAGAAAACTCAAGACTACAATGTAGGCGTTTCAGGGAGCCGTTTACACGACACCGTTTTCAACTAAAAAAGTAAAACTTTTTAATAATTTGGGCCATTATCATCTCTGTGTAAACTACAAAAACACGAATGTGCACATGTATTACTGTTCAGTCTAAAGGTGCGTAGTGTTTCTTTCTACAAAGTGACATCGCCATCTACTGGCCAGGCAGCAGAATACAGCGTTTTTAGTCGTTTTCGCGGATCTGTGCGAACGGGGATTGCTTTGACAATGGTGTCGCCTGTACGCAAAAAATTCAAAGGAAAAACTTTTCCGTTTTTAGTACGTTGTCATGTAAACGTATCCTTAGAGAAAAACTCCCTTTGGAGGAACTCTGTGCTTTGGAACTTTGCAGAGATTTTTCATGCTCAAACAGCAGCAATACACACTAAAGAAAGACGAGCATGGAAATAAGCAAAATAGCTATGATTTTGACCTTGTCTGATTGATTCCATAAAATATCCCTTACCTTCACAGGCGTCCATCCATCCGTGTTGATCCCCAACCTATCGACGCTTGCAGGATGACGGGGCTCGTCTGGGAACATGTGTAGCATTCATTACAACCACAGCCTAACGGCCATGAGCAGCAGTGACATCATGGCCTATTCTCTGAGCCTGGAGCAGAAGACGGCATTTGCGTTTGTGGGGATGTTGCTGGTGTTTCTCGGCTTGTTGATCGTCAGGTGTTTCAGGATCCTGCTGGACCCCTACAGTAGCATGCCGTCATCCAGCTGGGGCGACGGGCTAGAGGGGCTGGAGAAAGGGACGTTTGAATACGCTCTTACTTGAGACCACGTTCCCAAAGCGGTTACAATCCATTCTAGAGCCCTCTAAATCATATAAAGCCTTCGCACCATACGGGGACGTAAACACAGGACGCGCTCTAGATGCTTTGAGATGTTAAATGTTGAGACTATTTTTAACACACCGTCCTAAAAGAAAGCATAATGTTCAGTGATGCAATGGGCAAAGATGTCTGCTTGATGCATGCGCACACAACTGCAAAATAGCGGTGATGGATCACAAGAACGCGTCCTGCGTGAACGTCCCCAAAGGGTGTGAGAATTCATCAAAACCTGCTACACCATATGCAGACAGTATTTTTGTCTTGTTTGCCAGTACAAATATCAAAAAATTATTAAATCAAGATGCATTTACTTGAGACTTAAGATGTTTTCTGAAAAATTGCTCAAAATTAAATGTGCACTAAGTGATTTCTGAGAAACACTGTTGAAAGTTTATCGGCCAGCAGCCAATCAGTAGGTCCACTCATGATGGGGGAGGAGAGTAAACCAATCAGCAATAGGGGGCGTGTCCACTCATGATGGGGAGAGTGAGCCAATCAGCAATAGGGGGTGTGTCCATTCATGATGGGGAGAGTGAGCCAATCAGCAATAGGGGGTGTGTCCACTCACAATGGGGGAGTTGAGAGAATAAGCTAATAAGCAGTAGAGGGTGTGTCCATTTATGATGGGGTAGGAGAGAGTGTAAGCCAATCAGCAGTAGGGGGCGTGTCTACTCACGGTGGGGGAGGAGAGAGAATGAGCCAATCAGCAGTAGGAGGCGTGTTCACTCACGACGCTGTCCGAAATCGAATACTACTCTACTATATAGTACGCGAAAAACAGTATGCGAACAGAGTAGTATGTCCGAATTCGTAGTATTCGAAAAACAGTAGGGCGAAAAGTACCCGGGTGACTTACTACTTCCGGCGAGATTCTGAAATGCGCATACGATGGACACTTTACTATCCCATGAGGCCACGGGAGAGGATTTGTGAATGGAGTTGAAGGGACGTAACTGCTGGTAGGTCATGTGACGGTAACAACATGGCGGATGTAGTACGTCCGAATTCATTCATTCTACACGCATTCGTACTATATAGAACGTACTTTTTTCAACGGTCGTAAAGTAAATTTCAATTCAAATGTAGTACCTACTCAACAGTACGCGATTTCGGACGCAGCCTGAGGCAATCAGCAGTAGGGGCGTGTCCACTCATGATGGGGGAGGAGAGTGAGCCAATCAGCAGCAGGGGCGTGTCCACTCATGATGGGGGAGGAGAGTGAGCCAATCAGCAGTAGGGGCGTGTCCACTCATGATGGGGGAGGAGAGAGAGTGATCGAGTGGGAGATTTGAAGAAACACTGTAGAAAGAGAGATGCCTGAGAGACATTACAAAAAAAGAGAGTTCTTCATGGAACCATCAATGCCAATAAAGAACCCTTAAGAGTGTAAGAAAAATAATCTTGTTTAAGCATAAAATTTTGATACATTTTTCAGAAAATAAGACTTAATATCTTCAGTCATTTTGCTTCTCCAGTAAATGTATCTTGATTTAAGAATGTTTAGATATTTGTGCTGGAAAACAAGACAAAAATACTGAGGAACATCATTTTTTACAGTGAATAATTTTGAGTACGATGTCACTCCATTTAGCCACTGGGCATCTCAGGGAAGAGGAGAAAAGACTTGAACTAAAAGAAAACAAGATGGCACATGTGTGAGGATGTGAACAGGGTAATTTCACCCTTTCATTCATGCCGTCCGTCTATCGTTCACCCGTTTAGTAAAGTATGTTCCCGCTGCAGTTTGCATACTTGCGTAGAGAACGTTTCTGGCCTAACTCTCCTGTTTACTGTGATCTGTGTCTCTGAGGACAATCGAACTAAAATAACCTGCTGTTTCTGAGAAGCTGTGAAGTCTTAAAGCAGTGCAAACATCGTCTGTTTTTCTCCACATCTGCTGGATTGTGTTTCTAGCACATATTTGCAATCAATCTCTCTTCACTTACTGCCTATGAAAACATCTGCACACAGATATAAAGCCGCAGAGACTTTGAGAGTGAAGATTCTTGAATGTCACGTCTGAAATTGACACACCCTGCCACCTCCATGTTTGTTTGTTTGTTTGCGTGACAGAGGAAGGGTGTGTCACCATGACAACAGCAGAAAAACGCGAGCCGGATCCGAGTGATGCACCAATGAAAGCGTAGCTCATCTCCAGTGTTCTAGTGCTGTGAATCTGCCTTACTGTTACTCGGACTGGATTTCTGTGCCTTCATTTAGTGACGGTAGCATATCTCTCATGGGACGATCTGTGTGTGTGTGTGTGTGTGTGTGTGTGTGTGTGTGTGTGTGTGTGTGTGTGTGTGTGTGTGTGTGTGTGTGTGCGGTGGGCTCATGTCATGAGGATGATGAAGATGTGTGTTTCTCTGATACTGAAGATGGTCTGTGTTTGTTCGTCTGCTGGAATAAAACAATTATGGACCTTTTCCTTTTGCTGTCAGTTTATTTCCTAAAACATAAAAACCTAAATTCACTTTATTTTGTAATCGGGTCATTGACGAATAAGGTTTTTAAAAGTAAAAAAAAAAAAAACATAATGGAGATATAATTAATTTTGAAGTTTTATTAAGTGTTAACAATGAGATTATGTGGTTTTTATAATCAATTAAAAATGCTTTTGTCATTTTTTTTACAAGATGGACAAAATTTGTCACCAAAAAAGTCATTCGGTTTAACCAAAATTTCACTTTTACCGAATGACACTTTTGGTTTTACCGAATGACGATATTTTCAAACAATGCTAACAGGCTGATATCTAGCTAGCTAGCAAAAGGACAATGAAGCATTTTATATTTAGCACAAGTTTTTAAAATATTACAACATTTTCCATGTTTTAAAGTGGTTGTACCGAATGACCTGATGTTTCGGGACATGCGTATGAACAAATGAAAACATGAATTTATCAAATAGTTAATAGACAGACATCCTGTCACATGATATTGACCGCATGACTTGATCCAAAATGGCCCCTTTATATTAGTTACTCCGAATGACATCAATGAAATTCATTTTTCCGGACATTCTTTCTCATAACAAAGCTTCTACACATAATTTTAACACCATTTCGCACTATGTTGATATATGATGTTATAAAATCATGGCAGAATAAAAAATATATACATTTATTACATTTTAAGATATTTTAATCACAAATGAAATGGCTGTATTGGCTTTTGGACGGTTAAACCGACACTTTAAAATACCTTTATATGTAGAAAAATATAATTAAAACCTTTTGGATTCAATAAAAGAGATCTAGTTGTGCTACCTTACACACTCTGGATGTCATATCTTTGTTTTTTATTATTATTATTATTATTAAGGCCTTTGGACAAACACACAAAAAAAAGACCCGTCACATTATTGACCCAAACATCTTATTTTAAATGATCAATCGTTTGCACATTATACGACTTTCTTACTCAGTATGTTTGTCATGTTTTCCAGTACAAAAAATATGAAATTATGATGCATTTACTTGAGAAGCAAAATCTAAATTGAATTTATGCTTAAAACAAGAAAAAGAAACTTAAAAACCATCTTGAAATTAATGCGGATACATTTTACTTAAGATATTTGTGCTGGAAAACAAGACGGAAGTTCTGAGGAAGAAAAGGGTGTATTTAGTCTTTTTATGCTTCTGTTGTAGGAGATGAAGTCTTTCTAAAATCTTATAAATAGTTCACACCTTCATTTAATGCTGGTTAATATTTAACATAAAGGTTATAAATAAAGACAGACTGAAAAAAGCCTCACCTTTGGGATAAATGCATTGTCGTTTCTCCTCAGAAGTGTGTGTCGGTGGAGATTCAGGATCACATTCAGATCTGAAACACACATTTACTAATGTTTTTTCTTGTTGCACTCAGAAATGCATTATATTATGCAAGTAAAATGGGTTGTGAATGCTTAAAACAAGAACAACAAGATTATTTTTCAGACCCCATTAGCAGATCTTTGTTCTTGTTTTAAGCACAAACAGTTTTCATTAATATCTTCACTCATTTCTCTTCTCCAGTAAATGCATCTTGATTTAAGAACGTTTAGATATTTGTCCTGGAAAACCAGACAGAAACACTGAGTAAGAACATCACTTTTGGCAGTGCACATGCTGCTTGGCTGTAGTTAATGTCAGAGCGAGACGCGTCCACATCACTTTTAGCCTGAATGAGATAGTGACCGCCGTCTGTGACCATAGCATTGTCCATCGGTTGTGTCTATATTATGTCGATGGCTGTTTATAATCATATTGATGGCAAACTGCTTCCAGACAGTTGGCTTATAACAGAGAGTCCTTTGGCTGAATCCCACACACACACACATTTACACTCACACACACTCACACTGATAACATTATGTCTTCTCCCCGAGGCGCTCTGAGGAATACGTGAAGGACAGAAAAAGCAAACCACTCAATTGATGGAGTAAAACCTGCTTCACATCACACGAACAGCCAAAAATCACATCCAATGCATCTAGAACGTGGCTCTGCTCAAGGTCAGAGGTCAAACGACCACGCCCACATCACCAATCAGAAGTCACTCGGTGACCTTTCCTATCAATCCCACTGGAGCGAAACCTTTCCAAGGTCAACCAGACAGCTGTCTTTTTCAAGGGGGAGTCAACATTACACAACTTATGAGTTATAGGTAATAAGGAAGTATTTTTGTAATGTGTCAGAACTGCCCAGAGCAAGTTCCCATAACTGCTGGCTTTACATTAACCTCATCAACAGAGAAACACTTCGCATGACCAGCCATCACACCTCCAATGCCACATGTCATAAAGAGAAAATGAATTTGCTGTTATAATCGACTGAAGACATGCAAATAAACGCATCTTTTTCAACACGCCGCATCTTAACGTTCTGCTCGACGCAGAATAAAACCATCATAAAACCAGGCAAAGCATCTCTAATATCCATGATTGTCACCTCTCAGGCTGTTAATATTTAAGCTCTTCGTCTTTGATGGAGAACATTTTTACCCCCATCGCAACAGGATGGACCAATGAGCTTCCACCTGAGAACTCCAGCAGCTATATAACGTATCGCCAAACCAAACGCATCTATTTCACTGTTCGACTCAATTCACTCCTGATGGAGAATCCAGGGTTTGAGAGATCCAAGGATGACCCTCCGCAGTACGAGGAGACCTCTTTCTCCAGCAACGGCTTCAGGAACGGGGAACGGCGAGCCGTGCGTTCGTCTGTGGTCAGTGCTTTTGGGCACGACACTCTGGACCGGGTGCCGAACGCCGACTTCTATCGTAACGCGGCGAGCATCAGCGGACACAGAGCCATCAGACCTTCCCTGCAAGAGCTGCACGATGTTTTCCAGAAGGTGAGTCACATCTGAACACATCTGATTCACTGTAAAAATAAAGATTCTTTACTGGCGTTCATGAAGAATAGCCACTGGACCTTTCCATCGCACTAAAGATTCTTTATAGTGTTTAATCTGGATCAGAATGATCTGGATTTGAAATCTTACTTTTGTGCTGGTTTTATTCGAAGAAAATTGGATTGGATCACCCTGATCCAGATACACACCTTTTCAGATTACCAAATCTGGATTACTAGTACTCTACGGAGCCCCTGAAGGGACATGGTGATGGAAAGAATATGAGATGGGGGGGGAAAGTGATAAAAAAATTGAATGAAATATAATATTTTTGTTAGATATGTTTGGGGATTATTATATTGCACCAAAATCTCTTTTTTTTTACTTTGCAGTAGGTTACCAAAATATTATAATGTCTACTTCTAATTTATTACATTAACAGTTAAACTAATCAAGAGCAAAATAAAAAAATATGTATGTGTATTACATGATAAAAATGTTTTATTACATTTTCGTCCCTGAAATCCACCCTTCTGATGGAATCAGTATAAATAATTTTTTTTGATCAAAGATATCCCAATCTTACTAAAAAGTGACGATTTGATCCAGAACAAAACCAAGATTGGATTTTGTGATCTAATCTGATTTCAGAATCCTTTTTTCCTTCTGAACAACCCATTTTCAAGATTTAATCCAATCTGTTAGCCGAAATCCGATCAGATTACTTTTGAACCATTAAAAAGTGGTTCACTGAAAGGTTCAAAAATGCTTCTTCTATGGCAGTGGTTCCCAAACTGGGTACGTGAGGTGACAGAGCGGGTACATTTAATTCTTCCCTACCTTAAAATAACATTAAAACCGATCATGTATTTTCTAACAGGCATTTCGAACTCTTAAAGTTCTTAAATCAAAAAAATTATTTTCTTGTTTTCAGAAAAACTAAGTCAAAATTAAGTGAGTTTTTCCTTAAAACAAGCAAAATAACCTTATATCAAACCAAAAATAAGATATATAATCTTATTAAGATTATTTTGCTTGTTTTGACTTAGTTTTTCTGAAGACAATTTTTACTTGTCAAGAAAATGCTTCTTGATCTAGGCATTTTTAGATATTTGGACTGGAAACGAGACAAAAACAGCATTTTTTGCAGTGCAAGGAAAGCAACAGCGGTGTTTCGAGAACGAATCTGTTCGTGAAAGTCATGATTCAATGATTCATTCATAAATACAGCCACTTGCTTCGTTGAACGAATGACTCGGTGACTCACGCATTAAGACAGTGACTTACTGCCATCTACTGGCGGTTTTAGTATTTAAAATAATCACTTTTCACGTTTTTAGCATTGCATACTTCTCTATTGAAATATATATATTTTTTTTTATTTAAAACATTATTAATGTTGTAACGGTATTCATACCAAAAATGCACTAGAAAGTCAATTTAGTAATTTATAGTAAATACTATAGTGTTTTTGAACCATACTATAGTAAAGTACTTGAATTAATTTGTTGTGGTAATATAACAACTATAGTAATATTATCAAATTACTTTACCCAATACTGTACTACGTTTTCTACAACTATATATTATACTACAATATACACTACAGTTTACTGTAGTGAAAACTAAAGTATACTCCAGTATTTATTACAGTTTACCAGTTCACTGTAGTTAATGCTGTAGCATTCATTAACAAAGTGTTGTAAATACTATAATATATACAGTGTACTACAATTTACTATAGTATGGTTCAAAAACACTATATTTACAATAAATTACTATAGTATATATACTATTTTTCACACGTTTTTCTCCACACAAAGTATGAATTTCAGAACATTTGACTAACATTCCTATTCAGTTAATATCTGAATGTTCTCTGAACGTTTTAAAAACGTTGTTTCTAGGTTATGTTATCATTCTGTAAACATTACGTTCTGAAACAAGTAGTAACATTTAAAAAAAACGTTAGAGGAACATCCAACTAAAACGTTTCAGAAAAAGATGATGTATAAATAACGTTCTTGTGCTGACGTTTTGAGAACATTATAAAAAAGACCAGATAACTTTGACCAAACGTTCTATTAACGTTACCGGAAGAACGTTTGTTCATAACATCGAGAGAAAGTTCCCTGTTAGCTGGCTTGTTATATTAGCAATACATATAATATTTCCAAACACGAAGCAAATAAGCCTCCAAGATTAAAAACAAAACAAAAAAACGTTTTATTCAATAAACCAGTAATTGCTCACGGATGAGGTGATCCGTCCTTCCCATGAGCCACAGCAGAAGTGATATTTTATTAACATAAATCCAACAGATGATTCATGACTCAGTGTTTAGACAATCACAGTTTGTTGAGCCGATTTCAAGCGGGTGTCGTAACGGTGGCTCGGCGGTGACCCGACGCAGACGAAGATCAATAACCAACCTAATGAGAAAGCCAGAGAGAAAAGCACTTGGTTTATGAGTAACGATCTTCTGCGGCTAATGCATTGATCTGCTGGCCATAAACGGGGTAATTAATGCAAACAAGGGCTAAAAAGTTTGCGCTGATCCAGAAAGCACGCAGTCCTGACGTCGGAGAAACTTATTAGCATTTACGTTTCCAATTCATTTGCTTGAAATTTCTAATGCAAGGAAGAAACGAGGAAAACGAAAACAGCAAAGTCACTCCTTAAATGATCTCAAGCATTTGTCTTCTGAGTCACTCCTACAAGACACTGAACCTCAAAACTATAGAAGTGTTATGCTATATATTTGGTTAGTTGACAAGCAACACAGCAAAATGTGATGTTCTTCCTCAGAGTTTCTGTCTTGTTTTCCAGCACAAATATCCAAACATTCTTAACTGGAGAAGCAAAATGACTGAGGATATTGAGTTTTGTTTACTGAAAACTTGCTAGTTTGTGCTTAAAATAAGAACAAATATCTGCTAATGGAGTCAGAAAAGTCAACTTAACTCAAAGGGAAAATAAGAAGTTTTTTTTAACATCAGAATGGAGGCCTTAATATCCCCAATACGGTGGAGGACAGTGAAAGGGCAGACGACTCGACGCTGGGCGATGTGGAGTCGGTCATCCCGCTGGAGGAGAAGGACAACACGGGAGGTGTGGTGAAGTTTGGTTGGATCAAAGGAGTTCTGGTGAGTTTGTCGACACAGAAAACGTTCAGAACGTATATAACGGCGCTCTGATGCCGTACGGTTGTGTTCGCAGGTGAGATGCATGCTGAATATCTGGGGTGTCATGCTGTTCATACGGCTGTCATGGGTGTTTGGACAAGCAGGAATAGGTGAGATGTTCTTCTCTGTGACCTTCAGAAACCTTCCCTGAACACACACAGCAGGTGCTCATTTATATTCAGCACAGAAAACTGTGAGCCACACACACCCTTAAAAATAAGAGCGATGCAATGGAGGTTTCCTTTCAGTGAGCAATTCTTGAATCATATTTTCTTAGTGTGAAAAACATCCCAGCTAACAGGTTTCCAGTCCAAATATCTAAAAATCCTTAAAACCAGGTGCTTTTACTAGATAAGGGGGTAAGAAAAATAATCCTAAACAAGATTTCAAACAGAAACAAGATTATTTTTCTTACCCCACTGGCAGATAATGAGGAAAAAAATATTTTACTTATGTAGTAAAAGCATCTGGATTTAAGAACTTTTAGATATTTAGGCTGGAAACGACAAAAATACTAAATAAGAACGTTCTGGCAACAAACATTCTTCCAGTAACGTTAATAGAACGTTCATTCAGTTATCTGGACAAAAACGTTATTTATGTATCGTTCATTTTCTGGAACATTCGTTTAATGTTATTTCAGTTTCAGAGAAAGCAAAAGTAACGTTCCAGTAATATCTGCAAAATTAAATGTTCCCTTAACGTTCGCATAACCAAGAAAAAACGTTTTTAGAACAAAATTTTCAAAACTTAATGGGAACACTATAAACAAACTTTTGTGTAATCTTAAAGGTCGGAACCATCAATGCCAATAAAGTTTTATTGCATTTATTTTTTTAAGAGAGAGGAATATTTATGTCATAGAGTTCTCAGTTAGGATTGAAGTATGTTTCTAATAACAGAAACAGACACAAATGAGTCATTTGTTGAAACATAGGAATAAATGAAACTGAAACAATGTAGAGAGCAGCTCACATTTTGAGATTTTCCACAAGCAAACACACTAACATTGATGTCAAAAAAATACTGTCACGTCTCAGCACACTTGTTGAGTTCTCTTCTCAAACTCAGGAGAAACATCTGAGAAGGCGTTTTCAAACCTCGTTTGGAGCGTTTGTTTCTGAACCTGGTGTATTTTCTTCCTTAGTTCCGTTCGTTTAGGCATATATGAACATGGCAATCCACACCAAAACAATCATTCCAAGATCGCTTGAACGAGATGGTCTTGAAAACGAACTCTGGAGTGGTTCGGTTGAGGTGAGAAAGCAAGTTTGCATGTGTCTCGACAGCTACAGAACTTGTCAATCCATCGCAATGGACGACGCAGAGGAAACTAAGTGGCTTGCATAAACACATTGCTTTGAAATGCCGCCTTGTGAAAGCGAACCGAACCAAGAGCCCCTGTTTCGGAACAAAGCAGACAATCTACAGGTCTGAAAATAGTCTCGCTATGTTGCGTGTGGAACGCGCTGAAGGTCACCGCTGATGTTTATGGTGCGGAACTAATAGCGCATCAGAAGTTTCTGTGACGGTTCTGAGAAGTTCAGTTCCAGTCAGACGCCTCCAGCTGCAGGCCAAACACATTACAGGCCATCAGAAACTCACCTATTTTATGAGGTGTGAGTGACTGCGGGCCATGAGCACTTTTTATTCCTCAACGATCCCATTATAGCGCTGAACAAACACACTTACTGTGTTAATGTGCTGAGAGTTTATACATGCTACAGGTTTGACTGTTCTAGTGAAAATGTCCTCAGAGACTAGCGAGTCGGACCTCACTAGAGTTATCATGTTAAATCTAGTGTTTCTGTGAGGGTTATATTTAGGTTTCAGGTTAGGACATTGAAAAAGTCTATGAGATGAGCTCACTGATATAGTCAAACATGTGTGTGTGTGTGTTTATATCCTGTAAATAGTGAAAATGTGAGTCAAAAGTCATCATTTACTCACCATCATGTCTTTCCGAACCCGTATGACTTTCTTATTTCTGTGGAACATAAAAGAAAATGTGTCATCTGATGTGAAAAATGATGTTCTTCCTCAGTGTTTTCCAGCACAAATATCTAAACTTTCTCAAATCAAGATACATTTACTGGAGACGCAAAATTGCATAAGATAAGTCTTGTTTTGCATCAAAATGAAGTGAGTGTATATGCTTAATTATGATGCGTTTTCCAGTCAATCTGCTTCTCCAGTATATTTGTACTGGAAAACGGAACAAAAATAATGAGGAAGAACATCCATTTGTGCAGTGCAGTCATGTTAAATCATCACATGAAGATGAACATGAAGATTACTTCATGTTTTCTGACAAAATGTGTGTGTGTGTTTCAGGTCTGGGAATAGTGGTCGTGTTACTGAGCATAGTGGTGACCAGCGTCACGTGTCTGTCCATGTCGGCTATATGTACCAACGGTGTGGTACGAGGAGGTAAAACACACTTCAACTGGGCAACAACAGGATCCAGTCTTCATCTTGAGCTCATGAATGTGTTTGTGCTCTAGGCGGAGCGTATTACCTCATTTCCCGCAGTCTGGGTCCTGAGTTCGGCGGCTCCATCGGTCTGATCTTTGCGTTCGCCAACGCCGTGGCCGTGGCCATGTATGTCGTTGGGTTTGCTGAAACTGTGGTGGAGATACTCAAGGTAAAAATCCCTCCAAAATGCATAAACCAGCATGGAAATTCAACTCAACACGTCTATCTTCTCTTTAAAGGAAAATGACGCCCTTATAGTGGATCCAATGAATGACATCAGGATCATCGGCTGTATAACGTTGGTTCTGCTGATGGGCATCACTGTGGCTGGTATGGAGTGGGAGGCAAAGGTAAGACCAGATGCATGCTGGGATTGAGTTTTTGGTTGTCCTGACAGCAGTTGAAGAACCTTCTCTCTCTCTATAGGCTCAGGTCGGTCTGTTGGTGATCCTGCTGGTGGCCATTGCCAATGTATTTGTGGGAACAGTGATTCCCTCCACCCAAGACAAGCGTACCAAAGGCTTCTTTAACTATCAAGGTGAGACACTGCATGGAATAAATAGTCATATTTCCCCATCTGAGGCCCAAAGTATCAGTCTCATCTCTTTCTGAAACAGAATCCATTGCAAAGGAAAACTTTCTACCAGAATTCCGGGATGGAGAAACGTTCTTCTCTGTTTTTGCCATCTTTTTCCCGGCAGCCACTGGGATCCTGGCTGGAGCCAACATCTCTGGCGATCTGAAAGTAAGAGCGTGTGTCTGGTACATTTATAATCTTAAATCAGATGCTGGTTCAACATTTCACACATGGTCGCCTCTGATTTTTTTCCAGGATCCTCAGGCAGCCCTTCCCAAAGGAACGCTGCTGGCCATCTTCATCACAGGAATAACGTACCTGGGCGTCGCACTGGTTGTTTGTGAGTCCTGAACGCACACTTGTAATTACTCTCTCCAGTCTCAGTCTGGACGTCTAACAGAGCGATTGCACTGATTCTTGGCAGCCGTCACGGTCGTTCGAGATGCGACAGGGAGCCACAACGACACTATTCCAGTGGGTTCCAGTTGCAACTTCTCTTCGGCCTGCAATCTGGGCTACGACTTCTCAATCTGCCAGACCACCAAATGCAACTACGGCCTCATGAACAACTTCCAGGTGTGATCTGAGGGAATGAATCAGAAATACAGTTGCTGAAACTCATGACAATGATTGATTTTTTGGACCTGTACATGTTGTTAACAGTGAGACTCACCGGTGTGTTTGTGTAGGTAATGACTCTAGTGTCTGGGTTTGGACCTCTCATCACCGCAGGAACATTTTCGGCCACGCTCTCCTCAGCTCTTGCGTCTCTAGTGAGCGCGCCCAAAGTCTTCCAGGTCAGAGATCACACACCGATTATGCTTTTTGGAATATTACCTTTCATGTAGTGTGTATTAAAGCTGTTTGTGAATGTAAAAGGTCTGGAAAGTTTCAAAGATCAAAGTTTTTGTCTCCCAAAAGAAAGAAGTGATTCTGAACTGAAACGAGTCGTCAGTAATTCCAGTCTCTGCTGAACCTGTGTAGGTTTGTAACTAATTTGCATAATGCCCGCCTCTGGTCTTCATTGGCTGAACGGCGTCTCTTTCCCCCGCCCTCAAACACTGTAGTTGTATCTGAGACTGGAAGAGTTTGGTTCGTGTTGTTCACGTCGTTCTTGTTTTAGAAGCCATTTCACAGAAATCGCTTTTTAAGGACTACAACAAACGTCTGGTAGGGACTACAACGAGCTTCTTCCTGGGTTTGTGACATCACTAACCCTAAAATTTACATAAGCCCCGCCCCCGAGAACACACAACAAAGGGGGCGGGGCCATGTTGGGCTGCTTTAGAGAAGAGGAAGAGTTGTTGTAGTAGAGTGTTGTTGACATGCCGTCATTTTACGCCAAACGAACGCTGGATTTGCACAAAAGATGAACATGACGGCACATGCTAGTGGATGAGTTGAATCAACTCCACAGCAACTACATAAATTTATCCACTAACCATTCAGAAACGTCTAAAAGTTGTAACTTCTTTCTGAGTCTCTCCATCAGTGTCGACTCCGGTTTGAACAATGTAAGGCTGAACACTTTCCTCATTTTGTCTGCGTGAGATTCTCCAGCTTTGTTGTTGTTGAGCTGTTAAAGCTCCACCCTCTTCTGGAAAGCAGAGCTCATTTGCATTTAAAGGGACGCACACAAAAACGGTGTGTTTTTGCTCGCACCCAAATAGGGGCAAATTTGACAAGCTATAATAAATGATATGTGGGGTATTTTGAGCTGAAACTTCACACCAGACACCAGAGACTTATATTACATCTTGTGAAAGGGGCATTATAAGTAACCTTTAAGAACTGTTAAGAACACCAAGAAGGATAACTGTAACCACAACTATAATGATATTTGCATTCACACCAGTGGACAATTTTGTTCTGTTTATTTTAAGCGCGCGCTGCAGTTTTGTCGTCTGTCGCTTTTAAATACTCGAGCTCTTCAAAGCAGGATGGATTCTGATTGGCTGTCAATGTTTTTTATCATTCATCAGCTGGAAAAAAATCATTCTGAAAGTGAATCCAGCAATATCGTTTTTATGCGTTGTGTTCGTTATGGCTATTCTTTTACACTTAGAACGATATCTTTATCGTAATAGTTCTTGGTGTGAATGAGCCTAAGAAATCTGGATTTTAATAGTGAATCTGTCTTTTGCCTAACTTCATTTGACTCAGGCTCTGTGCAAAGACAACATCTACAAGGCCCTCAAGTTCTTCGCCAAAGGTTACGGGAAAAACAACGAGCCAATCAGAGGATACCTCCTGACCTTCATCATCGCTGTAGCGTTCATCCTCATCGGTGAATATATAACAGTGATTAAATGATTTCATGTGACAGAAATGATCATGTAACAGTGTCTGTTTCTGTCTCAGCTGAACTCAACACCATCGCTCCCGTCATCTCCAACTTCTTCCTGGCCTCATACGCCCTCATCAACTTTTCCTGCTTCCACGCGTCATACGCCAAATCCCCAGGTCCTGTCCAGTCTTCTACACACACACTCACTCTGTTCCACAACCCAGAGTGCAAAAAATGATGTTCTTCCTCAGTATTTTTGTCTTGTTTTCCCATTTTTTATTTGCTGCATGAGGTTTTGGAACAGAGCTACACTAAATTAAGTGTGTTAAACATGCATGTGCAGGTTGGAGACCGGCGTACAAGTACTATAACATGTGGCTGTCTCTGTTCGGAGCCGTGCTCTGCTGTGCCGTGATGTTTGTGATTAACTGGTGGGCGGCACTGGTCACCTACGGCATCGAGTTCTTCCTCTATATTTACGTTACTGTGAAGAAGCCAGGTACGTAAACATGAGTCGCTCCTGCAAAAGAGCCATGTGATATAAAAACATAAACGCAAACATGAATGAAATAAGCGCGTAGACACCACCGGATGTCTCCTGCTTCTCCCAGATGTGAACTGGGGTTCGTCCACTCAAGCCGTGACCTTCATCAACGCAGTGAACAACGCTCTGACGTTATCTACCGTGGACGAACACATCAAGAACTTCAGGTGCGCGCAGGTCAAATCAGATAAACAAACGTTAAATGCAGATAAGATTCTCAGAGTTTCACTTTTCGTTCCTGTTGTAGACCCAAGTGTCTCGTGATGACAGGATCGCCCAGAACCAGACCGGCGCTGCTGGACGTGGCGCATTCACTCACTAAGAATTATGGGCTGTGTCTGACCTGTGAGGTGTTTGTGGTGAGCAGATGTTCTCATGCACCTGTCAAACAAACATCAGGCTTTCCTACAGGATTCTGTTTTTATGGCCATCTTAATGATGTGTGTTAAATCATGTCTTTATTAAACTAAACCAGTGTGTGTCTTAGGGTCCCCGTGACAAGAATCTGCAAGACATGAATGCTGCCATTCAGCAGAACCAGATATGGCTGAATAAGCAGAAGCGTAAAGCTTTCTACACGCCTGTCGTCAGTGAGAACCTGCGAGACGGAGCAGAAGCACTACTGCAGGTCAGTCTGACCACAAACACAGCGATGCCTGAAGATGGATGGATGAAACAAACGTGTGTGTGTGTGTGTGTGTTTGTGTAGGCATCAGGACTTGGCAGAATGAAGCCGAATACAGTGATGCTGGGATTCAAGCGTGACTGGAGAACCGCCAAATTACAGGAAGTTCAAAACTATGCTGGACTTCTACAGTGAGTCCTTCAAACTGTCTCTTTAAATCACCTTCCCGTCCGTCTGTCTCGGTCTCACTCGAGGGTTCTGTTCTCCTCGCAGCGATGCCTTGGATTTCGAGCACGGGACCGTGATAATGAGAATCAATCAGGGGATGGACATCTCTCACATCCTCAAAGCAGAAGGTACAACAAACTCTCAGAATACTTTTAACTTAACTATGCAACATTACTGTGTGATGCATGTGTCTTATCACAAATGAAAGAGCTCAGATTGCATCAAACTAGTTGTTGTTTCCATCTAAAGTTGCGAATTTAACTTATGCACAGAATTGGAATATGGCATAAAACATTAGTGAATGGAGCAGCGTTTCCATCCCATGTGTTCAAGAGAAGAAAAAAAAAAAAGTACGTTGCTTCAACCGGGCTCTTTTTCCCTCCAAGTTTGTCTCAGACGAAACGCAATAAACGCTGTCATGTGATCTTGCGTTCGGATGCTGGTGCAATCGTGTGAGACGCTTCTGGAGGGAATTAAACCAAATCATTCTACTTTGACGTTTGAGAACCACCAAACCAACATCTGAGATGCTGCGATGCGATTGGTCCGCTGGTTAGTGCAGTTATCCAATCACGGCCTCTGCTGAGGCAAAGTCACATGATGGTGACTGCATCTGAGTGCGTTTCCATTGTAGTTTATGCACTTCTTCTTGTCAGATAAAAAGAAAAATTATCCAATTGAGTGCATACGTTCTTTTTAGTATTGATCTTGGTGTTTTTTTTTATGTGATATCCCAAAATTTGCATAAAAATAGGTGGATTGAAACACATCTATTGATGAATATGCGATGTTGTGTAATTGTCAGAGGAAATGGAGCGCATGATTATGGAGCAGCAGGCACTGGAGATGGAGGAGAACGACTTTCAGCCACACGGAGGAAAAGGGTTCTTCAACCGGTCCAAGAAAACCTCCAAAAAAGAGCTGACCAGCAGAGGTACGACACTCCTTCCTCTCAGGACTTCTCTTTCAGTCCATCAAATGAATGAGGCGCATCCATCTTCCAGCTCCAGCGCTCTAATAAAACCTGATTAAATGTGCCTCTGTAAATAATCTAATAGTCTGGTCTCTGGCCTGATCTCTCACTCCGTCTCGCCTGCGCTTCGTTTTTCAACTCGCACACGTCCGGGAATGTTTTTAATAGGACAGAGTGTCTTAATGGGCTCAAACGTTGCAGACTCAGGACTTTCTGCATTTACCATTATCTTTATCTTCATTGCCTCCTCCGAAACAGATACAGTCATTCAGTCACATGTCATTTGGCAGGTGCTTGTATTCCAAACGACTCATTAAACACTAATTTGTCGGTCTTTTGTGCTGATGTCTGAAATCACCGGGCTACTGCAGTCTAATAAACCACAAAGAAGTATTTGGACAATTGAGCCTAAATTAAAGATACATAAATGCATTGCATTATATATCAAAACAATATATGCTATATATATATATATATATATACACACACACACAACAATATCAATATATTAAACAATTAAATATATTATTTAAATTGAACATTTTGATGAAGTTTGCATCATTGATTCTGTTATTTTCCTGTGAAGCTGCTTTGAAACACTATAGAAATAAATCTGACCTGATTTGATCTTAAGCCCTGAGAGCTTTTTCATCTCCTTTCTCTCTTTTCAGTTTCTCTGGATGTTCCTCAAACATCAGATCTGGCAAAGATGAACCAGCGTCTGGTGGAGGCCAGCAGCCAGTTTAAGAAGAAACAGGGCAAAGGGACGATTGATGTTTGGTGGCTGTTTGATGACGGAGGTGAGCAGAAATCCTGGCATGTTCTTCTGTTCCTTGAGGTTTAAAGTGTGACGGTTAGTGTTGTTTATGTGCAGGTCTCACGCTGCTCCTGCCTCACATTCTGACCACACGGAAGAAATGGAAGGACTGCAAACTCAGAATCTTCATCGCCGGGCAGGCTGAACGAATCGAACAGGACAAAGACGAGTATGTCAGCTAGTGTTTGACCAATATATCGTCTGATATTTGCCATTTTTATATATCTGCATTGGCCGATCAGTTTTTCTGTTTGGCCAATGTGTTGACTTTTATTTTGACATTGTGTGGGACTTTTATTTTGAAAGCGTTGAGAACGCCATCAGAACTCCCATTCTTAATTTTCATTAGTTCACTGTTAGAAGTCCAAGTTTTTTAATATTTTAATTTTCAAATTAATTATTTCTAATATAGTAAATATTAGTAGTTGACCGATATATCGCCAAGGCTGATATTTGACATTTTTATATATATTGGGATTGGCTGACAAGTTTTTCTGTTTGGCCAATGTGTCGACTTTTATTTTGACATTGTGCAGGACTTTTATTTTGAAAGCGATGAGAACTTCTTTAAAACTTCCATTCTTTATCTTCATTAGTTCACTGTTTCAAGTACAAGTTTTTTTTATATTTTAATTTTCAAATGAATTATTTATAAATTAGTAAATATTAATGGTTGACCTACATATTGGCAAGGCTGATATTTGACATTTTTATATATATTGGCATTGCCAGGTAAGTTTTTCTGTGCGGCTAATGTCTCAACCTTTATTTTGACATTGTGCGGGACTTTTATTTTGAAACCGTTGAGAACGCCATCAGAACTCACATTCTTTATTTTCATTAGTTCACTGTTAGAAGTCCAAGTTTTTTAATATTTATTTTTGAAATTAATCATTTCTAATATAGTAAATATGAGTGGTTGACCAATATATATATTTTTTTTTCATATATATTGGGATTGGCTGATAAGTTTTCTGTTTGGCCAATGTGTCGACTTTTATTTTGACATTGTGCAAGACTTTTATTTTGAAAGCGATGAGAACTTCTTTAAAACTTCCATTCTTTATCTTCATTAGTTCACTGTCTCAAGTACAAGTTTTTTTTTTTGTATTTTCATTTTCAAATTAATTATTTCTATTTAGTAAATATTAGCGGTCAACCGACATATCGCCAAGGCCAATATATCAATATAGTTTAACATTTTTATATATATTGGCATTGGCCGATAAGTTTTTCTGTTTGGCCAATGTGTCAACTTTAATTTTGACATTGTGTGGGACTTTTATTTTGAAAGCGTTGAGAACGCCATCAGAACTCACATTCTTTATCTACTTTAGTTCACGGTCTGAAGTCCTTTTTTTAATTTTCTAATTATTTATTTCTTATATAGTAAACATTAATGGTTGACCTATATATCGGCAAAGCTGATATTTAACATTTTATATATTGGGATTGGCCGATAAGTTTTTCTGTTTGGCTGATGTGTCGACTTTTATTTTGAAAGCGTTGAGAACGCCATCAGAACTCACATTCTTTATTTTCATTAGTTCACTGTTAGAAGTCCAAGTTTTTTAATATTTATTTTTGAAATTAATCATTTCTAATATAGTAAATATGAGTGGTTGACCAATATATATATATTTTTTTTCATATATATTGGGATTGGCTGATAAGTTTTTCTGTTTGGCCAATGTGTCGACTTTTATTTTGACATTGTGCAAGACTTTTATTTTGAAAGCGTTGAGAACTTCTTTAAAACTTCCATTCTTTATCTTCATTAGTTCACTGTCTCAAGTACAAGTTTTTTTTTGTTTTTTATATTTTCATTTTCAAATTATTTATTTTTATTTAGTAAATATTAGCGGTCAACCGACATATCGCCAAGGCCGACATATCAATATAATTTAACATTTTTATATATATTGTCTGATATTTGCCATTTTTATATATCTGCATTGGCCGATCAGTTTTTCTGTTTGGCCAATGTGTCAACTTTAATTTTGACATTGTGTGGGACTTTTATTTTGAAAGCGATGAGAACTCACATTCTTTATCTACTTTAGTTCACGGTCTGAAGTCCTTTTTTTAATTTTCAAATTAATCATTTCTAATATAGTAAATATGAGTGGTTGACCGATATATCGGCAAGGCTGATATTTAACATTTTTATATATATCGTCATTGGCTGATAAGTTTCTCTCTTTGGCCGACGTGTCTATTTTTTTAACAGTTTTTTTATTGTGAAAAATACAGAATTACAGAATCAAGAAGTTGCCATCTAAAGTACACGTCTGTTTATTTTACAGTTAAAATTAGTTTTTTCATATAATTAATTTTCAAATGGTTTATTTCTAATTTAGTAAATATCGTGTAAAATACATATGAATTTAATTTCAACAATTAATCATGTGATCATTTTTAATATCTTTAAATTAGTGTGAGATAATCGGCTTTATATCAGCCCTAAAATATTGGCATCGGCCATCAAAAAATCAATATCGGTCGACCACTAGTAAAGAATATAGAAACAGAAATAAAATATTAAAATATAAATTAATATAATTTTTTAAAAATCATTTAATTTCAGCAATTGTTATGCATGCAATTTTACTTTAAATGAAATACAGTGATATATATGGGCTTTATTTCGGCCATCAGAAACTCAGTATCGGTTGACACATGCACAGGTCACATGACACTGAAGCTACAGAACTACACTGGAGCTGGTACTCGTAACCCGTGTGTTTTCACTGTAACTGTCTGTCAGAATGAAGCTGCTTATGAAGAAGTTCAGGATCAAATGCGACGACATCAAAGTTATCACAGACATCAACGTCAGGCCCAGCGCAGAGAGGTATGAATGAAAAACACACGCATTAATCCTGACACGCTCCACGTGCTCCGAATGCATTTACTCACTGCTGACTGTGTGTTAGCTGGAAACTCTTCCAGGACATGATCGAGCCGTTCCGTCTGCACGAGGGTTCAAAGGAGACGATGCAGGCCGAAGCTCTGAGGAAGGAGCATCCCTGGAAGATCACAGACGCCGAGCTCGACGCCTTTGAGGAGAAGGTAGAATCCCATACGGCTGTCCTGAATAACACACAAGAGTTGCATTAGTGCTTGTGTACTTCTGATGGATTTTCAATGTCTGAATCTGTGCATATATATATATATATATATATAACGCCCCCTTAAGGCCCTCTGGGGGTCCCCAGTTTTTAACCCCCCCACGTTAAATAACCGTCTGCGTTCTTCCATCTACAGACAATCCGGCAGGTGCGTCTGAATGAGCTTCTTCAGGAGAGCTCGAGAGCAGCTAAACTTGTGGTGGTGTAAGTCACATCCTCATCAGCATCATGTGTGTGTGTCACTACGCTGATCATGTGACTAACACGGTGTTTGTGTTACAGGAGCATGCCCATCGCCCGTAAAGGCTCCGTCTCCGATCATCTGTACATGTCCTGGCTGGAAGCGCTCACAAAGAATCTTCCGCCGACCCTCCTGATCCGTGGAAACCACCAGAGCGTGCTGACCTACTACTCATGAACAAACACTTCTCTAAATGCACACACAGGCCGTGTTTGACACAATACTACCAAACTACTCTATTACTATACTATACTATTTCTGCAGTATGCATATTGTATGTGTATGAATTTTTTTTTTTGACTTATTAGTTGATCAGACATTTTTATATAAAAAAGTAACATTAAAAATGCCAAATAAAAGCCATGCACTGAATTTACTATGCGATATAAATAGCACACTACTGATTGGGACGTCATTGTTGCATACTTTAAAGAACTGCTCTATACTGCCCTCTACTGGACATGTGTAGATATAACAACAATATAACCGTATAAAAGCACTTTAGTGTCAAATTATTTAGAATGATCAATGAAAGTATCGTGTTTTTGTAAATATTTTCACTAATTATGATATTATATTGCCAATCCTATTTATATTTATATGGTACTGGGAAAGACTGTGTGAAATTATTTCATGTTATATTAAAATTCAATTACATAAATATATGTTTTCTCACAGTAAATATATTTGGAAAATGCATTTTAATGCCTCAAAAGTAAAAAAAAATAAAAGTGGTAAATATTTAAGTTACTGTACTGTGATGAATGTGATGTGTGATATGCCTGATTGAAATAATTTATGATTTCATAGTCATAATTGTGAGATGAAAAGTCGAAATTATGATGATAAATCAAAATTATGACAGTCGAAATTACGACGTAAAAAGTCATAATTATGACCAATTCATAAATTCGACTTTTTAATCTCATTATTATGACTGTTTCGAGAAATTTCGACTTATAATTATGACAATCGAAATTATGACGTAAAAAGTCATAATTATGACATGAAAGTCGAAATTATGACAAATTCTTAAGTTAAATTTTTTAATCTCATTAAATGACTTTGTATGTCGAGAGATTTCGATTTATAATTGACATAATAAATCGAAATGATGACGTGAAAAAGTCATAAATATGACATAAATCGAAATTATGATAAATTCATAAATTCGACTTTTTAATCTCACTATTATGACTGTTTCGAGAAATTTCGACTTATAATTATGACATAAATCGAAATGATGACGTGAAAAAGTCATAAATATGACATAAAAAGTCGAAATTATGATAAATTCAAAAGTTCGACTTTTTAATCTCATTATTATGACTGTTTCGAGAAATTTCGACTCATAATTATAACAATCGAAATTATGACGTAAAAAGTCATAATTATGACATGAAAGTCGAAATTATGACAAATTCTTAACTTAAATTTTTTAATCTCATTAAATGACTTTGTATGTCGAGAAATTTCGATTTATAATTGACATAATAAATCGAAATGATGACGTGAAAAAGTCATAAATATGACATAAAAAGTCGAAATTATGACAAATTCAAAAGTTCGACTTTTTAATCTCATTATTATGACTTTGCATGTTGAAAAATTTTGACTTTTTATGTCATAATTATCAAAGCAAGTGTTTGTTTGTTGGCGGAAATGGCCTTCCATATTGTTCAGATCAGGGTGATAATCAGGATTAATTCACCTGAGTATTTAACGCTGACAGGCCTTCGTGTCGAGTTTCTCCCTCAGGATGATCCGCTTCACATTCTCATGATTTCGCTTTAATCTGAATCAACAGAACAGCGTTCGAGATTTGCGATGGAAGGTGAGTTCAAACTAGTTCAAACGGTTTGACCGTTCGCAGCCTCACAGAACTACACTGCACGATGGGGGAAAACTACAACTCCCAGAATGCACCTACACCCTCAAACACAAATGGCGGTTGAAGATGTTGTTTCGGGGTGCTTCAGTCGCTGCTGTTCGCGGTTTAAACGGGCTTGTGTTCGGAGGTCAGCAGCTTTTATAGCAACTACAGCGAATTATAGCGTTAATATCTGACTGCATCCGCTGGACTTCATTTCCGCAGTGGCTATTTTTGAATCCCAGATTTATTCATGAATAAAAGGATACAAATGAGATTCACCACACTGCTGAAATGTGAGATCACATCTAGGTACACTGACAAAGGGAGAATAGTGAATGTAGTAAATCTAGAAAAAATGTTACTGTATAATTTAATAATGACAACTGATTTAAATAAATGCTACACATAATCCTGTGATGTAATGGCGCCTTACGTCACGCAGTAGTACCAACCACTCAGAACGATTCCCGCGGTGGGGTCGTTCAAAAGATGCGCGCGAGATTTTGGCGCGCTCACATCCACATTATACACTCACTTTTACCGCGAACAGCTCGTGCTCGTCAGTAAAATGCCCTGCTCTGAAGTTACAGAAGCGGTTTCGCCGCTGAAGAGAAGCAAGAGTGATGCAGTGAACGGACACGAAGAGAATAAAGTGCTAAAATTCGCCAAACTGACAGAACACGCCACGACACCGAGCCGAGGATCGAACCGAGCCGCGGGATTCGACCTCTACAGGTGATTCTGCAAGCGATTTTATTAATGCATTGGTTTTCTCTGCAGCTGGTTTTATCGTAATACTGTGGTTTAAAGTCTTTCGACCTGCAGAAAGCACTTCGATTTGCAGCTGTAACTGCTGATTTAATGCATGTGATATGTGTGTGTTTCAGTGCATATGACTACAGCATCGGGCCGATGGGAAAAGCTCTGGTCAAGACCGACATCCAGATCGCGGTTCCACACGGATATTACGGCAGAGTAGGTGAGCGAGAGTCACGTGTCAGTCCAGAATATTATGGAGTGTAATTTCTGCCACACACGAAAACAAAATCATGCTTTGGTGAATCTTAATTATGACCCAGATCATAATTATTACATGCTAATCATAATTATGAGGGAAAACTTCTAAATTATGAGGTAAAAGTAAAAACTATGACACGTCATAATTATGAGATTTAAAAAAAAATCGAAATGGTCGTTTATAAAGTCATAATTGTAACGTGCTAAGTCATAATGACTTTGTTAAAAATGTACAATTTGACGTTAAAAGGAGTTATGACAGTTGAAATTATAGCTTAAAGAGCACTAATTATGACGTAAAAAGTCAAAGTTATGACTTTCATAAGTTTGACTTTTCAATCTTCTAATTACGACTTTGTATGTCATTTGAGTTTTTGCAAATTTCGACTTGACTCGTTATGACACGTCATAATTGACATTTTTAACTTTTTATAATTTCGACCAAGTGATAATCTCAATTATGAGATTAAAAAATTGAAATTGTGACACTACTAAAAAAGAAATTATGAGGAAAATGTTGAAATGGAGATGGTTAAAATTGAAACCATTATGAAAGTTGAAATTATGAAAGTTGAAATTGACAATCAAAAGTCAATTTTTTTAGCAAACCACAACCATCCAATCAATTCCCCACGGACAAAATCAAGCCCCGCCCTACATTTGTTCTTGTTTGGGAAGCGTTTCACTCGGATATACGGCACAATAGAGAAGAAAAGACTTACTACATTATTACGTGCTAAATCATAATCATGAGGAAAACTTTAAAATTATGAGGTAAAAGTTAAAACCATGACACAAGTCATAATTATGAGATTATAAACCACAATTTCAATTTTTTTAAAGTCATAATTATAACCCGCTAAATCACAATAAAAATGAAAAAGTAAATTATGACTGTTAAAAACGTACAATTATGATGTTAAAAAACGGAGTGGTAGTTAAATTATGACAAAAGTTCATAACGTCTGATTGTCAATTTCAACTTTATCATAATTTTGACTGTTCATAATGTTGTCAATTTACCATCCAATCAATTCCCCACGGACAAAATCAAGCCCCGCCCTACATTTGTTCTTGTTTGGGAAGCCTTCAATCGGATATACGGCCCAATAGAGAAGGAAAGACTTTAACGCTCCGTTTTGTGTTGCAGCTCCTCGCTCCGGTCTCGCCGTGAAGCACTTCATCGATGTGGGCGGTACGTCACTCGTAAACGTCCTTCACTGTTGACATCAGAATGTGACGCGTGTTTTATTGTGATTTTTCACGTGTTTAACGTCTCCACAGCCGGTGTGGTTGATGAGGACTACAGAGGGAATCTGGGAGTCGTGCTGTTCAACTTCAACAAAGAGCCGTTTGAAGGTGAGCGAGACCTCTGAGGAATAATCAATACCACTTACGTCATCTATAATTATCCAACATGTTTCCGTCTGCAGTGAAGAAAGGAGACCGTATCGCTCAGCTGATCTGTGAGAGGATCTGTTACCCGGAGCTGCAGGAGCTACAGGTAAACCTAATAAACCGTTAATAAACAGTCACTTTGATAAGGGCATAAACTGTATTTACATCATGTTTTCCTCATTTCAGACGTTGGATGAGACCGAGAGAGGAGCAGGCGGCTTCGGCTCCACCGGCACCAACTGAAACTCGCTTCACTGTAACAATAAGGTTTAATAAACCTTATTGTAAAGTTACGATTTATTTCACTGATTGTTTTCTGTAAATAAGGGCTGTAATGAGTCATTACTTCACTTGATTAGTTACTGAATGACAATCTAATCACTTTTCAGTGAAATCAGCTTTTCTCTGGGCAAAATGTGCATGTGCATTCTAAAGCCGTTTTATTTGTTTATATAAATTTGATTTATATTTCACATTGTTGACAATATGGTCACTTTCAGCAGTCTGTTACCCATAATTATTTCTACATTATTGAATGAATTAAATCACTATTAATTGAAGGATCCACTGGAACATTTGTGTGCGCATTTATAAAGCAATGGTTGTAACTTTCTTGATTTAGTTTATTTTACTTTACAACTTATTAATTTAGTAAACATGAACTAACAATAAACAAGACATTGTTAGTTAATCCATTAATGTTAACACATGAGAGCTTATGGCAGGGTTTTTGTCTTTTAAACTCTGCCCTGATTTGTGAGTGTCGCTCAGGAGCCACTGGGTGGCGCTACAGGGCAGTTTATAAAAACATGCGCAGCCATAATGGACAAAGGCTGTGTCCCAAATGGCCCTCACGATCTTCCATCAAATCCACACTATTGTGATGTAATGCTGCTTTGAAGTCTGCTGCGGGGCTCGCTTCAGTGCGCGTATCGGCTCACCAGCACCCTTCTGAAACCTAAAATGGCAATTGGGGTATCCAGTCCTGTCCTGCAGAGTTTAGCTCCAACCCCAATTAACTAGAAACTTCCAGGCAACTCTGCTGGACCGTTTGAACACCCCACCCTAGTCCCGTAGACTTATCAGACGCATACGCGGCGGCCATTTTAAGTTCACAAGACCGCAAGTGCACATGAAGTGTGCCATTTGGGACGGAGCCAAAACCAGACAGCTTTGAACTCAAGAGTTTTCATTTGTCATGTTTTGATCGCTACATCACTCACTTTCGAACATGAGGAGAACTGATGTGTCTAAACCTTTGATTGCTGTTGTAAATCAGTGATTTAGTAGGTTTGAAATGATGGAAAAACTCTTTATCATCCGCAGATTCTTCTGTACTGCAGGTTTTGTGATTTTTCTTAAGATCAGATAAACTGCTCATCTTTACTCTTACAAAAAAATGGTATACTATACTCTAAAACAACCCAAGTTGGGTTGAAAATGGACAAACCCAGCTGCTGGGTAGTTGTATTTAACTCAACTATTGTTTAAAAATTACAGTATTGCTTGTTTAAAATGAACCCGAAGTATTTTGGAAATTAACAATTATGAACAATGTTTACCTTTTGATTATTATTGTTGCCTCTAGTAATTGTCCGATTTTTAATTTCCAGCATAATTTGGGTTCATTTTAAGCAAGCAATATGTTAATTTTCAAACAATAGTTGAGGCAAAAATTTAACCCAGCTTTGATTATTTTTAACCCTTTTTTTTTTTTTTTTTAGAATATATAGTACTGAAATACACCATTGTGCTGAATTAATTTCATTTTCAATAATTAACCCTATAAAACTATTTGATACTCAGATTTCTAAGGCCTCTAAATGATCAAAATGCTGCTGATAAACCTGTCAATCTCCTACAGTCCTTCTGTCGTCTGATTGACTTTTTTATCAATTAGTAATTGTACAAACGTCCTTCAGTTCGTGCTTCACGTGTTTCTGCTGTGAAATCTGCACTGATTTAACACGATAACCTTGATATTGTTAGTAATATTTCAACTGGACTGAAGCAGCTTTACTTGATTATCCATATATTATATTTTAGAAGAATTCATGAGTATCAAATATGATCATCAGGCTTTTGAGGTTTATTTGTTCATCTGTCAATCATTGTATTGCATTTTAAAACTACAGCGCTTTGATCATAAAACCAAGCGTATTAATATCATCTTACGAAGACATATTATTGGCAGATATTGATATTTATATACACATGTCAGTATCTGCTGTACTGTTAAAAAGATCTCATGATTTACATTAGAATTTCATCACTTTTTGTCCAAATAAATATCAGGGTCAATGACGTGACGGTTCATTTTTTGGTCTTAATAATAATAAAAAACAAAGATATGACATCCAGAGTATGTAAGGTAGCACAACTAGATCTCTTTTATTGAATCCAAAAGGTTTTAATTATATTTTTCTACATATAAAGGTATTTTAAAGTGTCAAAAGGTCATTCGGTTTAACCGTCCAAAGGCCAATACAGCCGTTTCATTAGTGATTAAAATATCATAAAATGTAATAAATGTATATATTTTTTTATTCTGCCATGATGTTATAACAAAGCAACGACTTTTACACATAATTTTAATACCATTTTGCACTATGTTGATATTTGTTATGAGAAAGAATGTCCAGAAAAATGAATTTCACTGATGTCATTCGGAGTAACCAATATAAAGGGGCCATTTTGGATCAAGTCATGCGGTCAGTATCATGTGACAGGATGTGACATCATTCAGACACCTGCAAAGGACCACATGGTCGTGAAACAAAGTAACTATTTGATAAATTCATTTTTTCCCTTGATCATACGCATGTCCTGAAACATCAGGTCATTCGGTACAACCGCTATAAAACATGATGAATGTTGTAATATTTTAAAAACTTGTGCTAAATATAAAATGCTTGATTGTCTTTTTGCTAGCTAGCTAGATATCAGCCTGTTAGCATTGTTTGAAAATATCGTCATTCGGTATAACCAAAAGTGTCATTTGGTGAAACCGAAATTTTGGTTAAACCGAATGACTTTTTTGGTGACAAATTTTGTCCTTCTTATAAAAAATGACAAAAGCATTTTTAATTGATTATAAAAACCACATAATCTCATTGTTAACACTTAATAAAACTTATATCTCCATTTTTTGACACTTTTAAAAACCTTATTCGTCAATGACCCGCCAGCATCTGCTCCAAATTGCTCATTTTTGCTCAGTTTGAGCTGATTTTAAGCCTGATGTATCAAATCTGATACTCAACAAAAACACATATATAGTGTAAAGGTCAAATAAACTGACTATTATCTGACTATTATTTAATATGTCAGGCTTTACTGGGTTATTGATGACCACAGTATTACCAATACAACTGGTTTACAATACACTTGTCATGTGACCTTGAATGAATCATAATTTTCTGAAAGGAACCGACAGAGAATGAATGATTCTGCTGTTCTGAAATCGAGTAAGGCAAGCGGTCGAGTCGACCCGTACAACCAAAAATATGTTTTTATTGTGAATGTACAACTAAACCCCTCGCAAGTGTGAACACAGAACAGAACGGCGTGGTTCTCCAGGCCGAGGCCAGACGGCCGATGACGCGGTGAGCGTGTGTGTGGAAGTGCGTGTGGCCGTAAGACCTCAGTGCATGGATCGAGTCACAGAAACACAGTTTACAAGTAGTTGGTCATTATAACAAGCACCATTACAAACCCCTCCGTTCCAGGGGTCCTCTAGTTTACATCGCGAGTAACAAAGTGACACGGTTACAGTATAGACACACTTAAATTACATGTAGTATAGTTGCAGGAGAGAACAGAAAGCGTCGGTCAGCCGCGGACGATTATTACAGTGCTTGAATCAATGCGCTCACGTGACTGCCCTGCAAAACATGATGTTCTTAGTATTTTTGTCTTGTTTTCCAGTACAAATATCTAAACATTCTTAAATCAAGAAACATTTACTGGAGAAGCAAAATGACCGAAGATATTAAGTCTTGTTGACTGAAAAATGAATCAAATTAAGTGCGATTATGCTTAAAACAATAAGAAATATCTGCCAATGGAGTCAGAAAAATAATCTTGTTTTCCTTTTGAATTAAGTTGATTTTCTTGACCCTATTGGTAGATATTTGTTCTTGTTTTAAGCACAAACTCCTAATTTTCCTACTCAAGTAAATTAACTGTGATTTAAAAAGCGATTTTATCCAAAGTCATTGTTTTTGGACTCTACTAGAGCAGGTTTTCCTGCTTAAATGTTGATTATTTTCTTCATATTCTCCATTGTTGCAGCTCCTCTCTTCCCAGTCTGTCAGTAACGCTCTGTCTCTATGAAGCCCCTCCTTCTGAAAGGCACAATGTGCTCTGATTGGTCAAGCACTTCGAGTGTGTTTGGGAAATGTGTTTGAGTCGCAGCACAGATCAGCAGCAGGAGTCAGATTTCATCTATCACGAGTGAGGAGCTGACTGACGGAAGATTCGCTTTCAAAGATAAATGTAAAAGCACATTAAAATGTGTCCCGTCCCTTACCATAACCGCCAGTTTCAACACACTACTAACTCAACCAGGCCCCGCCCCTTTTATTCTGTGTATGAATTATTTAAATGAGGAATATTGTGATGTGTTCATTCCCGGAAGAAAACTCAAGACCACAATGGAGGTGTTTCAGGGAGTGATATAGAGAAGAACTCCCACTTTTTCATGCTCAAACAGCAACCAAAGAAAGATTTATTTTTCTGACTCCATTGGGAGATTTTTTTGTTTGTTTGTTTGTTTGTTTTTAAACAACAACTCACTTAATTTTTATAATTTTTCAGAAACCAAGACTGTCATTTTGCTTCTCAAGTATCTTGATTTAAGAGTGTTTAGATATTTGTTCTGGAAAACAAAACAAAAACACTGATTAGGAAGTGGTTTTCTGCAGTGCAGCAGCAGTAAGATGCGATAGACTGAGCGGGAGCGGCGAGAGAGAGAGAGCGAGGCTCTTCGGCACGCGTGCGGCTCGCGTCCGTTCCTCCACAGCTGCTATATTCGATGCGAGCGTATGATGGAGAGGAAGCGCGCGGGTGCGATAGGTGCTGGTCTTTGGCCGTAGCTGCGGCAGTCTGTCTGTTTGGTGAATCAGTGCAGGACGATCTGTACTCGCATGAGCAGAGCGTCTCCCAGCTGCCCGCTGAGGTAGTCCGTGTCCGGCTGCTCTTCCGCCGGTTCTTTTCTACCGGAAAGGGGCATGCTGCGGATTTGTAAATAATACGCCCCCGGCTGGAGAGCTTTCTTCTTGGATATGTGCAGGTAGCTGACGCCGTCCTTCTGGTTCATCCTGAACAGGCCGTCGTCGTTGCCGTAGTCGATAGTGTAACGCACATGGTTGGTGAGCGTCGACAGCGCCGGGACAAAGTCGATGATGTGGTCTTTGCTCTTCAGCGAGCTGATGTTCAGATGCAGCTTGAGTGTGTCGTCCACGTCCACACTGGCCAGACTGACCAAGTCCAGATCGTTCTGGAGAAACACACACCGTTAGAGAAATGATTCGCACACATTGAGACACGAAGGCTGACTGTATGATCATGTGATGAGCTCATTAAACGTCTGCAGTGAACGCCACGATTACCTGAAGCTCTTCGGTTGTGTTGACGTCCCTACGTTTGCGGCCCTTCTTTGGATAGCCGTTGATCTTACACTCATAACAGGCCTCGGGAGAGAGCGAGTTCTCGTCGGTGTCAGCGGAGGGAGTCAGAGGAGAGCCGCCGGCCGACAGACCCGCTCCAGAGAGACAATGACTGAAACACACACACATCATATTTACACATGAGGAATCCAGAAACACAAAACAGAATGAATCAGAAATGTGTCTGTGTGTGTGAGAGTCTGACCCCTGTCCCGCTCTCAGGTATCCGGGTGGGCAGCCGCACACGTAACCTCCATCCGTGTTGGAGCAGCCGTATGTGCAGGGGTTCTGTGATGAGCTGCACTCATTGACGTCCTGACAGCCGCCTATCATTTGCTCGAAGGCGAAGCCCGTCGGACACAGGCAGCGGAAACTGCCTAGCGTGTTGTGACACGAGGCACCGCCGCATATCTGACTGTTCTGGCATTCGTTCTCATCTGGACACACAGACACACACAGGGGTGAAAGGTCAGGTCGGTTCCCACAGCGCAGCTCCGCTGACCTACATTCACTTTCACAATCTCTCAGCGTGCAGACGGACAGTCTGCGGGAGCGCGAGGACCAGCTGGAATTCAAGCGAAAGGTGACTGACCAACAGACCACAGAGAGACAGACTAGACTGAGCGGGACAGACTAGACAGACAGACAAATGGGCAGACAGATGGACGGACAGACAGACAGGCAAATAAATGGACAGACAGACGAACAGACAGACAAACGGACAGACAAACAGACAGACAAACAGACAGACAGACAAATGGGCAGACAGACAAACAAACAGGCAGACAGATGGACAAACAGATGGATGGACAGACAAACGGACAGACAAATGGACAGACAGACAAACAGACAGACAAATGGACAGACAAACAAACGGACAGACAAACGGGCAGACAGACAGACAGACAAACAAACAAACAAATGGTCAGACAGACAGACAAACGTACAGACAAATGGACAGACAGACAGACAAACGGAAAGACAGACAGACAAACGGACTGACAAACGGACAGACAGGCAGACAAACGGACAGACAGACAGACAGACAAACGGACAGACAAATGGACAGACAGACAAATGGACTGACAAATAGACAGACAGACAAACGGACAGACAAATGGACAGACAGACAAACGGACAGACAAATGGACAGACAGACAAACGGACTGACAAATAGACAGACAAACGGACAGACAAATGGACAGACAGACAAACGGACTGACAAATAGACAGACAAACGGAAAGACAGACAAACAAACGGACAGACAAACGGGCAGACAGACAGACAGACAAACAAACAAACAAATGGTCAGACAGACAGACAAACGTACAGACAAATGGACAGACAGACAGACAAACGGAAAGACAGACAGACAAACGGACTGACAAACGGACAGACAGGCAGACAAACGGACAGACAAATGGACAGACAGACAAATGGACTGACAAATAGACAGACAGACAAACGGACAGACAAATGGACAGACAGACAAACGGACAGACAAATGGACAGACAGACAAACGGACTGACAAATAGACAGACAAACGGACAGACAAATGGACAGACAGACAAACGGACTGACAAATAGACAGACAAACGGAAAGACGGACAGACAAACGGAAAGACAGACAGACAAACAAACAAATGGGCAGACAGACAAATAGACAGACAGACAAACGGGAAGACAGACAGACAAACGGGCAGACAGATGGACAAACAGATGTACGGAGAGACAGACAAACAGGCAAATAAATGGACAGACAGACAAACGGACAGACAGACAAACGGGCAGACGGACAGACAGACAGACAGACAAACAAATGGTCAGACAGACAGACAAACGTACAGACAAATGGACAGACAGACAAATGGACTGACAAACGGACAGACAAATGGACAGACAGACAGACAAACGGACAGACAAATGGACAGACTGACAAATGGACAGACAGACAAACGGACTGACAAATAGACAGACAGACAAATGGACAGACAGACAAACGGACAGACAGACAGACAAACGGACTGACAAATAGACAGACAAACGGACAGAGAAATGGACAGACAGACAAACGTACAGACAAATGGACAGACAGACAAACAAACGGACAGACAAATGGACAGACAGACAAACAAACGGACAGACAGACAAACGGGCAGACGGACAGACAGACAAACAAACAAATGGGCAGACAGACAAACGTACAGACAAATGGACAGACAGACAAACGGAAAGACAGACAGACAAACAGGCAGACAGATGGACAAACAGATGTACGGAAAGACAGACAAACAGGCAAATAAATGGACAGACAGACAGACAGACAAAATGGACAGACAAATAAACGGGCAGACAGACAGGTTAACTTGTCTCACCGACGCACTGGTTCCACTGGTAGTGCTGCAGGTATCCCTGCGGACAGCTGCATCTGTAGCCGCCCACCAGGTTCTGACAGCCGTGCTGACAGCGATGGTTCCCGACACACTCGTCCATGTCTGACACACACACGCACACACACTGTATTAATGGGATATTTTCATGGACACAGGATTGTGTGTGTGTGTGTGTGTGAGAGTGTGTATGTGCGTGTGTGTGTGTGTGTGTGTACCTTCACAGTGCTGTCCGTTAGGGTCGAGGGCGAATCCTCTCTGACACTCACAGTTGAAGCTGCCGGGGCTGTTCTGACACACTCCGTTCGGACCACAGAGACCCGGTTCGGTGGCGCACTCGTTATTATCTGTCACACACACACAGTTCATCACTCTAATTCATAGGTCGCAGTGTCAGGACAGGAAAGGGAAGGGCTCGAGTACACAGTCAAGGGTTTATATTTTACAGCTGTTTACCTCAGCTAATGGATCACATCTAAACACCAGCTGCTGTAACCACAGCAACAGAGGCGGTACATCCCAAAACAACGGACAGCTGGGTCACCGTGACACCAGACGACACGGCAGACGTGACATTACATCCTCAACATCTGCTCATGTAAACGCGACTAAAGCGAGGCGAGTGTGCGCAGTACCAGGGTGTGACCTGTGACATCATCAACTAAAGGTAAATGTGAAGTGTTTCTCCTCTGTAAACGTCTATTTAGTGCACTAGTCTAACTATAGATGACTATATGGTTATTAGCATTATATAATCTGCATTCAGTGTGCTCTCACCGATGCAGGCCGTGTGGTGTTGTGTGAATCCTGCCGGGCATTTGCAGGTGAATCCTCCGATGGTGTTGACGCACAGGAACTGACAGTTGTGCTGTTTGGTGGCGCATTCGTCCAGATCTGAGAGAGAGATACAGAGTTAAATCAACACACACACGCTCTGTCCCGCCGGTGAACCTGAGCTCTGAGACTGCAGGCGTAACGCTGCACCGGTGTAAATAATGAACCGTGTGTCGGTATTGCAAAGTGTGTGTTTAATCAGGCTTGTGTTTAGCTCTTATCTGGGGCAGGAGGAAGTGAGATTTAGTCTAGACTCACTAACCGCTCCGTCTGTGTGTGTATATTTTACCCCGGCAGCTCTTGGCGTCGTCCTGAAGCACGTATCCGCGCGGGCAGGAGCACAGGTACCCGCCCTCCGTGTTCTTACAGATGAAGTTACAGGGTTTAGGAGCCTGAACACACTCGTCCACATCTACACATAAACAGAGGAAGTCTATGAGACGAGCTCAATAATCCAGTCAAACATCTGTTTGTGCGAGACTCACCCACGCACTGTGTGCCCCTGATGTCAGTGGTGTATCCTGGTTTACAGATGCAGCTGAAGGAGCCCAGCATGTTCAAACACTGACCGTTCTTACACAGATTCCCCATCACCTTACACTCGTCAATATCTGCACACATTCGTTAACACACAGATCAGATAGATATCCTAGGGGGCTACACCATTTGAGGGGAAAAAAAAGATTTTTCTGGAATCCTTAAAATATCTCTTTTGTTTTCCGTTGTATTTTGATTAATTGTGTATACACAAAAACAAACGCATTTAATGAACACAGTCACAGTGTTACCCTGGCCGTCGGTGGTGTAGCCGGGTCCGAGCGGGCACATCTTCTTGTATTGGGTGGTGCCGGGTAGCGGGCAGAGCTCACAGTTGGGCCCCCAGCCGCGGCCCCCGTCACAACAGCACTCGGACTTCCTGACGCTGACCCGACTGCTGGAACTCATCTGACACATGGTCTGGAGAACCTCCAGGAAGCAGAAGCCCTGACGGTTATCTGACACACACACACACACAGCATCTGTTATTGGCAAAACATACACCATCACAAACATACAGTGCGCTTTAGATGATGGTGTCCTCAGGAGGATGCTTAACCAGGTTAACTAGCTTAACCAGCAAGACATCTTTGGTCAAACAGCTTCAACCAAAAGTTTTGCTGACTTAGGGCCCATTTACACCAAGAACAATGATAATAATGATAACTATAAAGTTCTAATAATCATTGAGAATAGCAAAGTCCACATCACTATAACAATAACAATAACTGAACAGAGGAACGTTTTGCTAGTTGTTATAGTTGTCGCTATATTTATCGTTATACTTCTCACTATAGTTACGGTTATAGTTGTCGCTATATTCACTGTTATAGTTATCGCTATAGTTATGCTTATAGTTACCATTATACTTATCGCGGCAGTTACTCTTATAGTTATCATTATATTTATCGGTATAGTTGTGGTTATAGTTACTACAATAGTTATAGTTGTTATTGATCTAGATCGTTATAGTTATCATAGCAATCATAGTTATCGCAATAGTTATTATTACAGTTACCGCTTTAGTTACTTTTATTGGTATAATTATCATTATAGTTAACGCTACAGTTATTGGCATAGCTATACTTATCATTATAGTTATCATTGTAGTTTTAGTCATTAGTTATCGTTATAGTTATAATTGTAGTTGTCGTTATAGTTATTGCTACGTTTAACGTTATAATTGTCATTATCATAGTTATCGCCATAGCTATCACTATATTTATCCGTTGTCGCTGTAATGTCATTTGTTATCATAGTTATCGTTATAATTATCACTGTAGTTATTATCATTATCGTTAGTTATCTCTATATTTATTGTTATAGATATCATTGTCATTATCATAGTTATCATTATAGTTATTGTTATAGTTATCACTATATTCATCAGTATAGTTATCGCTGTAGTTGTAGTCATTAGTTACTGTTAATTATCACTATAGTTATTATAGTTATTGTTATATGTACCATTATAGTTCTCATTGTCGTTATCATAGTTATCGTTATAGTTATCACAATATTTATCACTATAGTTCTCATTGTCATTATCATAGTTATCGTTATAGTTATCGCTATAGCTATCACTGTTTATCAGTATAGTTATCACTGTAGTTACTCGTTGTAGTTATTGTCATTAGTTATCGTTATAAATATCACTATATATATATATCGCAATAGCTATCACTGTTTATCAGTATAGTTATCTCTGTAGTTATAGTCATTAGTTATCGTTATAAATATCACTATATATATATATCGCAATAGCTATCACTGTTTATCAGTATAGTTATCTCTGTAGTTATAGTCATTAGTTATCGTTATAATTATCACTATAGTTATTATAGTTATCATTTTATCATTATAGTTATTTTTTATAGTTGTTGCTATATTTATCGCAATAGCTATCACTGTTTATCAGTATAGTTATCTCTGTAGTTATAGTCATTAGTTATCGTTATAATTATCACTATAGTTATTATAGTTATCATTTTATCATTATAGTTATTTTTTTTAGTTGTTGCTATATTTATCGCAATAGCTATCACTGTTTATCAGTATAGTTATCGCTGTAGTTACTTGTTGTAGTTATAGTCATTAGTTATCGTTATAATTATCACTATAGTTATTATAGTTATCATTATATCATTATAGTTATTGTTATAGTTGTCGCTATATATATATATATCGCAATAGCTATCACTGTTTATCAGTATAGTTATCTCTGTAGTTATAGTCATTAGTTATCGTTATAATTATGACTATAGTTAATATAGTTATTGTTATATTTATTGTTATAGTTCTCATTTTCGTTATCATAGTTATCGTTATAGTTATCATAACAGTTATCGCTATATTTATCGCCATAGCTATCACTGTTTGTCATAATAGCTATCGCTGTAGTTTGGTCATTAGTTATCGTTATAATCATCACTATAGTTTTTATAGTTATCGTTATAGTTCTCATTGTAAGCTCTCACTGGTCTGAATCGATGTGTGAGGTTACAGTGACATCACACTCTTACCGATGCACTCGGTTCTGCTGGGACTGGGACTGAAGCCCTGATCGCAGACGCAGCGGTAACTGCCCACCGTGTTCTCGCAGCGGCCGTTCTCACAGATGCCTGGCTTGGCCGTGCACTCGTTCAGATCTGTGCACAAACACACGCGTCAGGACTCTGAGTGCTGAAGCCAGCGTCAGTAAACATGTGACGTGTGCTGCTCACCCACGCAGCTGTCTCCGTTGGGCTGTCTCGTGTATCCCGGTGAGCAGATGCACATGTACGTGCCAATCAGATTCTTACAGGTCATCCCTCTGGACGCGCAGTCATCCAGCCCGTCCTCGCACTCGTTCTGATCTGATGAACACAAGCGGCACACGGTGTGTTTAAGCACGATGATGCGTATGTGTTTATGACGTCTTTACCTTTGCACATCCGGCGGTCTTCTCTCAGCACGTATCCTGCAGGACATTTGCATTCGTACGATCCAAACGTGTTGACACAGCGGAATGCACACAGCAGGGGATTCTGGGAACACTCGTTTACATCTGAAAACACATCACATGTTTTAATCAAATGGTAGTGCACATGTGACATCAGAGCTCAGTTTGTTTCATTGGTGTGGAATCTGTTGGGCATTTCTTTGTTGGGAAGAATCCAAATTTTACAAAACTGCAGCGCACACTTAGAATGAACGAAATTAATATAGTTATCATTATCACAATATGATTATAGAATCACAGTTATTGTTATAGTTATATTATAGTTATCGCTGAAATGATCGTCATAGTTGATGCTACCGCTATTGTTATAGTTATCACTATAGTTATGGTTATATTTATCATTATAGTTATGGTTATAGTTATAGCTATCATTATCGCTATAGTTATTGTTATAGTTATCATTATAGTTATTGTTATAGATATCATTATCGCTATTTTTAGTGTTATAGTTATCGCTATAGTTATGGTTATAGCTATCATTATAGTTATGGTTACAGTTATAGTTATTGCTATATTTACTGTTATAGCTATCATTATCGCTATAGTTATTGTTATAGTTATCATTATAGTTATTGTTATAGTTATTATTATAGTTATTGTTATAGTTATTATTATAGTTATCGCTATAGTTATGGTTATAGCTATCATTATAGTTATGGTTATAGTTATTGCTATATTTACTGTTATAGCTATCATTATCGCTATAGTTATTGCTATAGTTATTGTTATAGTTATCATTATAGTTGTTGTTATAGATATTATTATCGCTATTTTTAGTGTTATAGTTATCACTATAGTTATTGTTATAGTTATTATTATAGTTATCGCTATAGTTATGGTTATAGCTATCATTATAGTTATGGTTATAGTTATTGCTATATTTGTTGTTATAGCTATCATTATCACTATAGTTATTACTATATTTATTATTATAGTTATCATTATAGTTATTGTTGTAGATATCATTATCGCTATTTTTAGTGTTATAGTTATCAATATAGTTATGGTTATAGTTATCACTATAATATTGTTATAGATATCATTATCGCTATATTTCCTGTTATAGTTATCATTATAGTTATGGTTATTATTATCATCATATTTATCGCTATATTTATTGTTATAGTCATCACTATAGTTATGTTATAGTTACTATAGTTATGTTGTTTATAGTTATCATATTTATCAATATATTTATTGTTATATCTATCATTATCGCTATATTTATTGTTATAGTCATCACTATAGTTATGTTATAGCTATTTTTATCGCTATAGTTATTGCTATATTTATTGTTTTAGTTATCACTATAATATTGTTATAGATATCATTATCGCTATGGTTATAGTTATCGCTATAGTTATTGTTATAGTTATGACTATAGTTATGGTTATATTTATCATTATAGTTACCATCATAGTTACTGCGATAGTTATGTTATAGTTATCACTATGTCAATAATCTTTGTTTTATTTACAATTTCGAAAAATTGTTTTTTACAGTACAGAATGCAAAACATGTTCTGTGTGAACACTAGTTAGAGTGGTGAAGACAAATCAGAACCGAACGATACAGCCAGAATCAATCTGGGCTTGAGTGTAAAAGTGGCCTACAGGAACATCTGCAGGTCAGCAGAGCAGCAGCACATTACTGACCTTCACAGGTCATCATGGGTCCAGGCTCGAAACCCTCGTCGCAGCTGCATTCAAACCCTCCCTCCACGTTCGTGCAGGTGCCATTACCACACGGGTTCCCCAGCTCACACTCGTTTGTGTCTGATGACGGAGAGCACAGTTACACACACAACACCTGGTGATCTGCTTATGATTTAAAATGATGGAGATGCATATCACATGACCAAAAACAGACAATATTCAGTAATATTATCCATTTAACTTCACTGACACCATCAAATGAGAGCTGAATTGAGCTGAATGACACCATAGCTGCAATTGAATTTGTTTCATAATTGATGAATTTTCCAACATGAACACCGTTTTTTCCTGTTTATTAAAGTGAAGCTGCTTTGAAACAATCTGTATTGCATATATCTGAAACCGATGACTTGAGTTAAACACTGACCTTCACAGTTGATCCCGGTGAAGTCGAGCCGGTACCCGATGGGGCATTCGCAGCGGAACGTCCCGTCTGTGTTGATGCAGTGGCCGTTCTTACAGATGCCGGGGTTCACCGCACACTCGTCCACATCTGAAACACACCATCGGTCAGTTTGTGCTCATGGACATATGGTGAACGAGTCTGATTCACTGACACTCACCTACAGGCGTGCCGTCTACACTGTGGGTCTTGCCCAAAGTGGGACACAGAGCTTTGAACGTCTCTGAAACACACACACATCCTCAATGATTATTACTGCAATTATATATGCTGTATGTGTGTGTGTTTGTACTCACCGTCCTCAGCGGAGGGGCAGATCTCACACGGGTCGCCCCATCCCTGACCCGGCATGGTGTTGCAGCAGCATTCGCCTTTAGTGGTGTTCAATGGCTTCGGAGCCACACAGCGTCCGTTCTCGAACTTAGTGTAACAATAATTCACACGAATATCTGACAGAGTCAGAAGAAACACACAGTGATTTTTTTTTCTTTTTTTCTGTAAAGTTGATTTGAAGCAATGTGTATTGTGAAGAGCACTATACAATAAAATTGTATACCAGGAAATTGGAGATTCTTATTTCTCAAATGATTCTTCTTTAATGATTCATCAATGCACAAAATGCATCAACAGAATTATCATTAACACACACGGACAAACATCACAGATATAGACGCTGTGACACAAGGTGCCTAAATGTGTGTGTGTGTGTGTGTTAACCATCGCTTGCCATAACCTACTTAACCATATTTTAGGGACAAATTTGTACCCAGAAGTGAGTCAAACAAAACCTGTATAAAATAAAGTAAATAAATACAAATTTAAATCATAAAAATGAAGAAAGTTTTCTGTTAGTGATAGTGTGTGGATTACGGTTAGGTTATAGTATTTATAACTAGCTGTATATAAAAACAAGAAGTTTATGGAATGACCACATTTGTGTGTGTGTGTGTGTGTGTGTGTGCACTGTTGATAAAGAGATGGGCGGCTGGGTTTCTTTTATTCCCTGAGGCCTGTTTCTCATTTGCAGAAGCGTTTCCACCCTTATACACACACACACACACACCCTGTCCACAGGGTCAGAGAAACAGAAGGAGGATGGAAAGTGTGAGTGAAGAAACAAACGATCGGCTCTGTGTTTAGTTTCCTGCATGTATGACATCACACAGTCCGCATGAGGAACAAAACATTATTCACTCATTAAACACGATGAGGTTCATGACCAGTGACCTATGGCAAAAACATGAAGCAAAAATGAAGATGCCTGTTTTCAACCTGTGGAATTCTGGGATATATAACTCACCCACACATCTTATTCCGGACGAGGACAGCTGGAATCCCTCCGGACATTCGCACCTGAAGCTGCCCGGTGTGTTCACACACTTGCCAAAGATGCAGATCTCTGGAGTCTGAGAGCATTCGTCAATATCTGAGCACAAACACATGGATGACTGCGGTTAGACCACATGACTGTGAGCACTGATACTAGCGAAGATGGTGGTGAACTGTCACTGACCTTCACATCTGTCGTTCTGCAGGAAATATCCAGGAGGACAGATGCACCTGTAGGAGCCGTCCAGATTCTGACACGTCCCAGGGCCGCAGGTGCCGGGGCTGATCAAACACTCATTGATGTCTGAGCAGAAGAGCACAGGAGCATGTGGATGTGATGTCAACAAACACACACACACACTGGAGGTCTGGTAGAGGAGACTCACCCACACACATCCGGCCATCAGGAGAGAGTTTATACCCATCCAGACACACGCACACAAACGAGCCCACTGTGTTGATGCAGTTTCCGTTGCGGCACAAGCCCCGGAGCGACGCACACTCATCTGTGTCTGAACCACATGCACAAAACAGAGCTGTAAATACACAAACACATGCCTGTCTGCTGTGGAATTAATAACTATTTGTGTGTGTGTGTGTACCGATGCAGTCATTGTTGTGTGACAGCTGGAATCCTGGGTAACACAAGCAGTTGTAGGAGCCCACAGTGTTCTTACAGGTTCCATTTCCACATGGCTGACGCTCGCACTCGTCCACATCTGAACACAGACCACAGGTTAGTTAGATATGAATATAGAAGGATGGTTATGTACACAGACGGTTAGTTATGAACACAGATGTTCAGTTTGCTATGAACACAGGCAGTTGGTTAGTTATGAATACTCAGACTACAGACGGTTATTTAGTCATGAACACAGACGGTCAGTTAGTTACTATGAACACGGACCACAGACGATTAGTTAGTTATGAACACAGACCACAGATGTTTATCTAGATATGAAGACAGTTAGTTAGTTAGTTAGTTAGTTAGTTATGAACACGGACCACAGACGATTAGTTAGTTATGAACATGGACCACAGATGATTAGTTAGTTATGAACACAGACCACAGACGTTTAGCTAGATATGAAGACAGTTAGTTAGTTAGTTAGTTAGTTATGAACACGGACCACAGGCGATTAGTTAGTTATGAACACGGACCACAGACGATTAGTTAGATATGAACACAGACCACAGAAGATTATATGAACACGAACCATAGACGATTAGTTAGATATGAAGACAGTTAGTTAGTTAGTTATGAACACGGACCACAGACGATTAGTTAGATATGAACACAGACCACAGACGTTTAGCTAGATATGAAGACAGTTAGTTAGTTAGTTAGTTAGTTATGAACACGGACCACAGGCGATTAGTTAGTTATGAACACGGACCACAGACGATTAGTTAGATATGAACACAGACCACAGAAGATTATATGAACACGAACCATAGACGATTAGTTAGATATGAAGACAGTTAGTTAGTTAGTTGTGAACACGGACCACAGACAGTTAGTTAGATATGAAGACAGTTAGTTATGAACATGGACCACAGACCACAGATGATTAGTTAGTTATGAAGACAGTTAGTTAGTTAGTTGTGAACACGGACCACAGACGATTAGTTAGTTGTGAACACGGACCACAGACAGTTAGTTAGATATGAAGACAGTTAGTTATGAACATGGACCACAGACCACAGATGATTAGTTAGTTATGAAGACAGTTAGTTAGTTATGAACACAGGCCACAGACGATTAGTTAGATATGAACACAGACCACAGAAGATTAGTTAGTTGTACGGACCACAGACGATTAGTTAGATTCGAAGACAGTTAGTTAGTTAGTTAGTTAGTTAGTTATGAACACGGACCACAGACGATTAGTTAGTTGTGAACACAGACCACGGACGATTAGTTAATTATGAACACAGACCACAGAAGATTATATGAACATGAACCACAGACGATTAGTTAGATATGAAGACAGTTAGTTAGTTAGTTAGTTAGTTAGTTATGAACACGGACCACAGACGATTAGTTAGTTATGAACATGGACCACGGACGATTAGTTAATTATGAACACAGACCACAGAAGATTATATGAACACGGACCACAGACAATTAGTTAGATATGAAGACAATTAGTTATGAACATGGACCACAGACGATTAGTTAATTATGAACACGGACCACAGACGATTAGTTAGTTGTACGGATCACAGACGATTAGTTAGATATAAACACAGACCACAGAAGATTATATGAACACGGACCACAGACGATTAGTTAGATATGAAGACAGTTAGTTAGTTAGTTAGTTAGTTATGAACACGAACCACAGACAGTTAGTTAGTTAGTTAGTTAATTAGTTATGAACACGGACCACAGACGATTAGTTAGATATGAAGACAGTTAGTTAGTTAGTTAGTTATGAACACGAACCACAGACAGTTAGTTAGTTAGTTAGTTAATTAGTTATGAACACGGACCACAGACAGTTAGTTAGTTAGTTAGTTAGTTAGTTATGAACACGAACCACAGACAGTTAGTTAGTTAGTTAGTTAGTTAATTAGTTATGAACACGGACCACAGACGATTAGTTAGTTATGAAAACAGATGGTCAGTTAGTTATGAACACAGACCACAGGCGGTTAGTTAGTTATTTATCTATAGACAGACATAAGGACAGACAGACAGACAGGTATGTGAGGCTGATCTCTCACCAATGCACAGGTCTGGGGTGGATATGAAGCCATTGGGGCAGAGGCAGCGGTAACTACCCACCATGTCGATACACTGACCAGGACTGCAGATGTTTGGATTCTCAGCACACTCATTACGATCTGAGAGAGCAAGAGTCAAACACTATCATCATCATCATCATCATCATCACATCAAATCACACAAAACTGATCTGAGTTCATTTTAACTTCAGGTGTAATGTGAATGAGAGCAGATCTGAGCTCTGAGGTCAGCTGTTTTAAACACATTTCCCTCCAGATATGTGACATATTTCTGGAGGCATCACTGCTGGTTTCCTGTTAAGCATGAGAGCTGCTGTTTCTTTTTGTTCTATTAACTTTGATATCCAAGTAGCAGCAATATGAGATGGGACATGTCTGACACGCACTCACCGACACACTGCTGGGTGGGAGTTTGCCGGTATCCAGGTTTACACTCGCAGCGGAAACTTCCAGGAACGTTCAGACAGACTGCATTCTGCTGACACACGGGCCCATTCTGACACTCGTCGATATCTGCACGCACACGTCACAAACACACACAGAGCATCTCATGTTTGGAAGTAAATCATCAAATTGTTAATCTAGAACCCGCCACATGAAGCTCTGTCACTTATTTGGCTGTTTTTGTGACATGAATGACCTTTCAGTGACACACAGCGGGAGCTCTTACCCTCACAGATCAGCAGCTTGTCATTATAAACGAAACCCATCGGACATTCACAGCGGAAACTGCCAATCATGTTGATACACACGCCGTTCTCACACACACCAGGAATCTCACGGCACTCGTCAATGTCTGCGGATCACAGACAGACACACAGGATGGATGTGAAGTCTTAGAGTAACATGCAGACACAGAACTGTAGAAGTGTGTGATGAATGTGTGTGTTTACCAATGATTTGTCCAGTGTAGATGTCAATGAAATATCCCGGTCTCTCACTTCCACACAGCACAGCAAACTCATCTGCAGCAGAGAACAGCGTTACGGTCATGACTCTCTCTCTCTGTGTGTGTGTGTGTGTGTGTGTGTGTATGTGTGTGTCTCACTGGTGCTGGGAACGGGACAACGCTCGCAGGGTTTATTCCAGGCCCGGCCGATGTTGTATGAGCAGCAGCAGAACTTCTTGGTCATGTTAAAGGATAGTTCTCCATCACATGTGGCGTTATCATAGTAGTTCCTGTAACACAAGCTCTTCCGCATGTCTGAACACACACCACAACAAACACGTCACAGTCTGCACTGAAGAAAACCGCTTTTAATGATAATCATTAACCATAAAAATTATTATATAATTAACGATAACTATAACAAAAACTATAATAATATTAACGATAACAACAGCGATAACTATGACAACTATGACACTATAGTGTAACTAGTATAACTGACAATCATTAACTATAAAAATAACTATAATGATAATCATTAACGCTAACTATAATGCTAACTATAACGGTAACTGTGACGATCAATATAATAACTATAATGTTAATCATTAAGGATAACTATCATGACAGTCATTAGCGATAACTATAATGTTAAATATAATGATAATCATTAATGATTACTATAACAATAAAAATAACTAACGTCAATCATTAACGATAATTATAATAATAACTTAAGTGTAAATCATTAGCGACTGCTATAACGCTAACTTTAATCTTAATCATTAACAATAACTACAAAGATAATCATATGACGCTAATCACTAACGATAACTTTAACAATAAGTATAATCTTAAACATTATGATAACAATAACTACAATGTTAATGATTTACGACAACTATAACAATAAATATAATGATAACAATGTTAATCATTAACGATAACTATAACAATAAATATAACTATAATGTTAATCGTTAACGATAACTACAATCCCAGTCATTAGAGATAACTATAAGTATAATAATAATCATTAACGATAACTATAACGATAAATATAATAACTATAACGTTAATTATTAACGATAACTATAATGATAATCATTAACGAAAACTATAATGATAATCATTAACGATTACTGTAATTATGCGTGTAGTGTGCGACTCACCCATGCAGTTGTTTCCTCCGTTGATCTGCATGTACTCCGGTGGGCAGATGCAGGTGTAGTTTCCAATGGTGTTGTAACACTGACCCGGACCACAGATGCCAGGCCGCTCGCACTCATCCACATCTACACACACAATATAAACAGTCACTTTTCAATTCTAATCATTGCAGCTGGTCCGGACACGTATCTATGTCTGATGTTGAGTGTGCATTTGAGTTATGCATTTGTCCTGTTGTTGGAAGTAGTGCAAGCAGCATTTATTTACTGTCAGTATTACTGATTATAACGGGCGACAGAGAGAGAGACAGAAAGAGTGTGTGAAAGAGGAAGTCTGACTGACCTTCACAGATCCTGGTGTCTTCATTGAGTGCAAAACCTTTCGGACATTCACAGTGGAAACTGCCAAACGTGTTGATGCAGTTTCCTCCCTGACACAGACCAGGCAGCTCCTGACACTCGTTGATATCTGACACACGGACACAACGGTCAACATACAGCACTGGAGAACATGTGTGTGTGTGTGTGTGTGTGTGTGTGTGTGTGCGCGCTCTATCTACCCTCTAATATCACTGTGATCGGATTGGGTCGGAATCCTTCTCCTCCGGGACACAGAACCTTGTACTCGGCTGAGGGAGAAACAATAACAATCAGTGAACGAAACATGAGTGTGTGTGTGTGTGAGACTCACTGGAGCTGTAAATATAATGCTAACTATAATGTCAATCATTAACGATGACTATAACAATATCTATAATGATAATCATTAACGATAACTATAGCAATAAATATAATGCCATCTATAACATCAACTGTTAATGATAACTATAATAACAAACATTAGCGATAACTATAATGATAACTATAGCAATAAATATAATGGCAACTAACGTCAAACATTAATGATAACTATAACAATAATTATAATGACAATCATTAACGTTAACTATAACGATAACTATAGTGATAAATATAATGGCAACTATAACGTCAAACATTAATGATAACTACAACGATAACTATAACGATTATCATTAACGATAACTATAACGATAACTATAGTGATAAATGTAATGCCAACTATTACGTCAATTGTTAACAATACCTATAACAATAACTATAATGACAGTCATTAACGATAACTATAATAACTATAGTGATAAATATAATGCCAACTATAATGACAATCATTAATAATAACTATAAAAATAACTATAATGACAATCATTAATAACTATAAAAATAACTATAATGATAATCATTAACGATAACTATAGCAATTAATATAATGCCATCTATAAAGTCAAACATTAATGATAACTACAACGATAACTATAATGACAATCATTAATGATAACTATAACGATAACTATAGTGATAAATATAATGCCAACTATTACGTCAATTGTTAACGATAACTATAACAATAATTATAATGACAATCATTAATGATAACTATAATAACTATAGTGATAAATATAATTGCAACTCAAAAGTCAAACATTAACGATAACTATAACAATAACTATAATGACAATCATTAACGTTAACTATAACGATAACTATAGTGATAAATATAATGGCAACTAACATCAAACATTAATGATAACTATAACAATAATTATAATGACAATCATTAACGATATCTATAACGATAACTATAGTGATAAATATAATGGCAACTATAACGTCAAACATTAATGATAACTACAACGATAACTATAACGATTATCATTAACGATAACTATAACGATAACTATAGTGATAAATGTAATGCCAACTATTAAGTCAATTGTTAACAATACCTATAACAATAACTATAATGACAGTCATTAACGATAACTATAACAATAATTATAATGACAATCATTAACGATATCTATAACGATAACTATAGTGATAAGTATAATGTCAACTATAACACCAAACATTAATGATAACTATAACGATAACTATAATGACAATCATTAACGATAACTATAGCGATAAATATAATGACAATCATTAACGATATCTATAACGATAACTATAGTGATAAGTATAATGCCAAATACAACGTCAATTGTTAACTATAACTACAATGACAATCATTAATGATAACTATAATAACTATAGTGATAAATATAATGTCAACTATAACACCAAACATTAATGATAACTATAACGATAACTATAATGACAATCATTAACGATAACTATAGCGATAAATATAATGATGTTTAAATGATGTTTGCACTTTCACTTTGAGGAGTGCCGCTCCAGTGTGTATGTGCTTCAGATGATCAATGCAATCAATCACAGTTCTAATCACAAAGCATGTTAAAATGACTATTCCCAAACTTTAAAGGGTTAGTTCATCCAAAAATGTACATGAATTTACATTTTTGGGCGAATTATACCTTATAAATACAGTCGTGAATAAAACTCACTCTATGTCGCGAATAATATCGTTTACATCACTGATATATATCGTCACATTTCTATATCTCTTACACCCCTAATAATGATAATGAATAATGATAACTTTAATGATAATCGTTAACAATAGCTATAATGATAAGCATTAATGATAATTTTAACGATAATGAATAACAATAACTATAATGCTGTGTGAGACTCACAGGAGTTGAGCGGTGGGCAGGCCTCACAGGGCGACCCCCACGCCCGACCCAGAGAACAGCAGCAGGATGCTTTGGACACGCCCACACCGATCTCAGTGGAGCAGTCCAGACTGTCTGAGTAATCGCCACGTTGATGGACCTCCAGATAGCAGGTTCCAGAGCGAGTGTCTGCAAGACAGACAGATGACATCATGAGTGGTGTGGAGCCTGCGGCCGTCGGCTGAAGCGGTATCGAGCTGAACGTGTCTCACCGACGCAGCCGACTCCAGTGGGGTTGAGCTCAAAGTCCTGAGGACAGCTGCAGATGTAACTGCCCGGGGTGTTCACACACAGACCGCTGATGCACGTGGTCGGGTTGGCACACTCGTTCACGTCTGACGCAGAAAAGAAGAGAAAGAAAAGGAGGGATGAGAGGAGAGGACAGGTCACACGTGTCACGTGTCTGATGTGTGAGATCATGCGATACCCGTGCAGTTTCCTCCGCTCCGGTCCAGCTCATAGCCGGTGTCACAGAGGCACCTGAAGAGACCCGGAATATTGCGGCAGCGGCCGTTCACACAGATGTCGGCAAACGTGCACTCATCTATGTCTGCAGAGAAACACACACAACAGCTGTAACGGGTTATGTGTCTTGATCAGGAGGAACTGAACTCACAGGAAGTTTCAGGCACAAACACACACAGGACTGATTTTATCCATCAGGTTTTGGCTCGACTGTAAGAAGTTGCCTTTGATATTAATAGGGTTGTTATTATTATTAGTTATTTTGATTGATTATGAAGAGCATGTTTTAAGGTCCGTCCAGACCGAGATCGATAACGTCAACTGTAATGATAACCGTTAACTATAAATATAATGATAATCATTACAGTTATGATCATTATAGTTATAGTTACGACAGACAGGCAGGAGGAGCGTCTCACCTTCACACGCTTTGCCGTCTGCAGTGGGGATGAAGCCCATGTCACATTCACAGCGATATCCTCCAGCGATGTTCAGACAGTGTCCGCTCTCGCACAGATTCACGTTCTCAGCACACTCATCCGTGTCTACAGGACACACACACACACATTAACAGTGGCATCATGACGTGTGTGTGTGAATGAACAAGTGTGTGTGTGTGTGTGTGTGTACCGGTGCAGTAGAAGCCGTCTCCGTTGAAGCCCTCTTTGCACAGGCAGCGGTAGGAGCCCATGGTGTTCATGCAGTCTGCGCTGGGGCTGCACAGGTGCGTCCCATTGGAACACTCGTCCAGATCTGTAACAGCAGTGATTGATCACGATCGATTTAACCACATCAGATCAGATTTCGCCTATGATCGCCAGTGAGGGTTCGTACCTGTGCATTTGATCCCGTTCCCGATCCAGCCCGGAGCACAGCTGCATTTGAAGCTGCCGGCAGTGTTGGTGCAGGTCGCGTGCCGGTCGCAGTTATGAGCGCCGATCTCACACTCGTTAATGTCTAAATCACACACACACACGAGGAGAGCGTCACAGACACGGACTGCACATCACAAACGGCAGACTATTGCTGGGAATAGGTGGGAATATTCAATTTGAATCCATAAAAACTTCATTTCAGCTTGTTGCCAAGGCAAGTTTTCTCATTTTTAAATTAGGTTAACTTGATGCACTAAAATAACTAAAACCAAAACTAAAATAAAATCGCAAACTTTAGTTTAGGGTCCAATTCTCACTGTTAACAAGCTTATTAGCATGCATATTAGCACATATTCTGCATGACCATATTCTACATCCCATAATCCTACCCAATACCTAAACCTAACAACTACCTTACTAACTATTAATAAGCAGTAATTAGGAGTTTATTGAGGCAAAAGTCATAGTGAGAATTGGACCCTAAACTAAATTGTGACCATAAAAAAAATTAATAAAAAAAAAACTATAAAGACAATATTTAAAAATAAACAAGAACTTATAAAAAAAAAAAAAATACACAACAAAATTACTAAAATTAACATGAAAACTGAAAATATACTAAAATAACACTGCTACAGCATCCATGAAAAAAGTTCATAGAAAACTGTAAATAAAGTAAATGAATTAATAAAAATAAATGAATAACAAATACATAAATTATTCTAAATGTATTATTATTTATTTATTATTAATTTAGTAATAATGTACAGAATTACTTTGTAATATGTTTATGTTTCTCTTCAGGTTTATACATCTTACAGTACACAAATGGTAAGTAGAAAAAAGGATACAGATATGTAAATATTTTGTACACATTTCTAATAATGTTTTTCATATATATATATATATATATATATATATATATGTCTGTATAGAGCTGGTACACAGGAGTTTTCATCTCTTGCTGAACTAAAGTTTGTTGACCCATGAAAACGATGTTTGACCATGTCAATGGCCACGTCCTGGAGTGTGACATCATTTCCTGTTGCAGGATCTGAAATAATTGTGCATGCTTGGACCCGAGATCCTGTGAGCGCTCAGTGTCCATCTAATGAGCGTGTTTAACGAGCGTGTCGTTTCTCTGTTGTGAACATGTCTGATGAAGTCCATCACATTCTGTTCCATCATTGATTCTCATTAGAGCAGGAGACTCCAGCGCTCCGTCTGTCCTGAAATAACCGGAGCAGAGCGACCTCTCCGTCTCTCTCTCTCTCTCTCTTGTCTTGTTAGCATGCTGTGCTTTTATTAGAGCAAATCTAATCCACAAAATATGCGCCAGCTGACACTGAATCAAAGTGATAAAATGAGAGAGAGAGGAAATAGCGGAGCGCTTCAGTGTTTACTCCAAAACAAATGACTGAACTGGACCGATGGGAATTAATCTCAGATAAACAAGCTCATCAATAAAGATGATGTCAGTCAAATTACACAGAATTAACGCAAAAACACATGAAGTGATGATAGAGAATGAAACTAAATGATGAATATTTCTATATCTGCAATATATAGAATAACTCACCGTACATGTGATACCGAACAAACACACAGAATAAAACACTTGATAAAAATTAAATAAATCATAAAAATGCAAAATTTAAATATATGATTTGACCAAAATACTCCCAAAGTTTGGGAATCCCTGCATCAAAGAAAGCATCTTAAACAGTGTGTGTGTGAGTGTATGTGTGTGCATTGACCTCTGACCTCAAACACTCCAACTACGCCCATGAAGTTGATGACCACTGATGATGTCAGCCTTATTTACAAGTGCTGATGGGCCAGTTAAAACACATCTGATGAGGAACACGGATGACCGTCTCACACACACACACACACTCTGGCCTTCTGCCCTACAAACAGTCATCAATCACTGACTACATCTCTGCCAGATTAATTATCCCACAATCCAACAGCGAAATGAGCAGAACTCAAACAAACGACCTTCAGTTCATTACGATCAAACTTCAATCCCATCATGCCTGGAAAACATCAAGATAAATGAAGCTCACAGCAGGACGTTTATAAATGACAGACATTAAAATCATCACCAGTAAAAATACACAGAGAGACAAACGGCTGCAGATGTGCGGAAAATGTTTTTAGGATGAAAATGTGTAAGAAATTAAAACAAAAACCCGACAGAAAGAAACAACAGGCATCAACGAATCCAAAACTGGCGTGACGCAGCTACAGATCTCCACGGAACGCCGATTAACGGATTCAGTCGGAAACCAGCCAAAGGAATCAGTCGTGACACACAGAAACGAGGAAAACACGGAACACGGGTTCTGCGAACGCCGTTGCCGCCCATGCGGTTTGACTGGTTAACCGACTCTAATGGGCCGTTTCATTAGCGATTGATCAGCGCTCAGGAATCCGGGCCGAATATCTCCCAGCGTTCAACTCGTTCGACCTCACGTGCAAACATCCCGAGCTGGAAGCTCCCGAGAACATGTGGCGGCAGCAGAATTCCTGCGCGCTGACTCAGATCAGACGCTGTTCTTTCCTGCAGGAAAACATGCTCCAGAAACACGGAAAATATGAGCTCCTCTGAGCGAGCGGCGAGGGTTCTGGCTGTCCTTCAGCGCGTGCAGGAGACGGTCAGGATCCACACCACCTAGCAACCTCCCAGAGGACCCAAGCAACAGCATAGCAACACACTAAATCCCTCATTACATACGGTAATGTTTTAATAAACATTCTAATCACTTAACTCAGATCAGATCGTCAGATAAACACGTGATGGTGTTCTGATTCTGATCTAATAATGTCCGCAGGTCTGTGTGACGATTTCGGGCTGGTTAGTAACTGTGTGTGTGTGTGTGTGTGTGTGTGTGTGTGTGTGTGTGTGTGTGTGTGTGTGAAGTGCATCTCACCTGTACAGCCGGTCGTCCCTTTTCTGACGGAGAATCCGAGGTCACAGTGACAGATAAACGAGCCCTTCGTGTTTTCACACTTCCCGCTCAGACAGATGTTGGGATTCAGCTCACATTCGTTCACATCTGCCTCACACAAACACACACACACACACACAGAGATTAAAGTTACATAGAACCATCATCATCATCATCATCATCATCATCATCATCAGTATCAGTATACCATGCCACTCTGATATTTACCATAGTACTGAATGAGTATCATATTTATACATTATGACAGGGATTCGCAAAGATTTTTACATCAGCTGATCCCCTTTGAGCTAAAATATTTACTTGATGTCATATTATAATTAATAAAAATCAAGTTAATATTGCAATAATTTAACAACACAAATGATGTAAGAGTGATGAAAGAGAATGACATTTTCTGACATGCAGGTAAAAAAATGAAATATTTCACCTTTATATTTCATCTTTAATAAGCATTTTATTTTAATTGCTTTTATTTATTTATTTTTTTACATTTTATAATTTAATTTGCATTTCATTTTAATTGTTTTTTTTTTCAATTATTCATTTTGTTTTATGCTTTAATGATTTAATTAATTTTTAGTGTTTTATTTTAATGCTTTTATTTAAAATTTTATTTATTTTTATTTTTTATGATTTAATAATATTTCACTGTTTTTATTTTAAAATGATTTTTTTTTTACATTTTTATGATTTAATTACTTTATAGTAAGTTATATTTTGATTGTTTTTATTTTAAAATGATTATTTTTTATGATTTAATTACTTTTTAGTAAGTTATATTTTGATTGTTTTTATTTTAAAATGATTTATTTTCAATTTACGTTTTTTATGATTTAATCAGTTTTAAGTATTTTATTTTGACTGTTTTTATTTTAAAATTATTATTAAATATAATTTTTATTTTTTTATTTTTATGATTTAATTAATTTTTAGTGAAAACAATATTTTGATTGTTTTTTCTTTTGACTGTTTTTATTTTTAAAATGACTTATTTTATTATTTTTACATTTTTATGATTTAATTACTTTTTAGTATGTGCTTTATTTAGATTTTCTTATTTTATTTTTCCACATTTTTATGATTGAATAAATTTTAGTAAGTTATATTTTGATTGTTTTTATTTTAAAATGATTTATTTTCAATTTACGTTTTTTTATGATTTAATCAGTTTTTAGTATTTTATTTTGACTGTTTTTATTTTTAAATTTTTATTAAATATAATTTTTTATATGATTTAATTAATTTTTAGTGAAAGCAATATTTTGATTGTTTTTTATTTTGACTCTTTTTTTTTAATTACTTATTTTATTTTTATTTTTTTTACATGTTTATGATTTAATTACTTTTTAATATGTGCTTTATTTTGATGTTTTTATTTTAAAATTATTTATTTTATTTTTCCACATTTTTATGATTGAATCCATTTTTAGTAAGAGTTATATATATATATATATATTACGTTTTTATGATTTAATTAATTATTAGCTCACGAACCCTAGTTTGGGAAACCCTGGTATTCACACAGTTCTCCAGTGTACCTCAAAGAATACCACGGTATTACCATAGTACATGTGCAAGTAATCATGCAGTGTTTGTCTCGTGTCATCGTGTAAAGAGACTCGCTATGAATGAATGGCTGAGTGTGTGATTTACCCAGACATGATTTCATATCCTCAGACGACATGAATCCATCAAAACACAGGCACTGGAATTCACCCGGGATGTTTGTGCACTGCCCGCCATCGCAGATGTCAGGACTGTCCTCACACTCGTCGATATCTGCACACACGACACAGCGGTGTGAGTTCAGTACAGTAAGTGTGTGAGTGTGTGTGTGTGTGTGTGTGTTTCTCACCTGTGCAGCTCCTGAGGTCAGGCATGAGGGCGTAACCGCGGCGACAGCTGCACTCATAACTGCCCTCTGAGTTTGTGCAGAAAGTCTCACAGCCGCCGTTCTCAATGGTGCATTCATCAATATCTGAAACACACGCGCATGTCACATGACTCGCCGACTGCGTTCACATGCACATCAGATTCTGTGGTTTGAATGATGTTTTCATATGTACAGACTTTTTAAATATTCCTGTATATGGCTGTTGTAAGTGTGCTGACGCATGTTTCCTTTTCTGCCACTGATTATACAGTATGATCAGTTATTATTATGCATATAGGTGGCGCTGTGACTATAAGTGAATATTGGCATACATTCAGGCCAGGACTCTTTTAGACATTGGACATTGTATGCTTGAGTTACAACAACTTCCTGTTTCATGGTAAAACACTGAAATTTGCCACAGACACGCCGTTCAATGCAAACCCGAAAGCTTCGCAATTTAGCATCGCAAAGACCTTCAGATGAGACTGACCAAATATGATGCAGATCTGATTAAATCTCTAGGAGTTTGTTAAAGTAATGGCCAAAATTGCAGAGAAAATTCTAAATGGCTGACTTCCTGTTGGGTTTAGGGTTTGGCTCCAAGAGACTTTTTTGCAAGGTTTGGGATGTTACATGAGCGTACCAAATTTCATACATGTACATGAATCGTAGTGTGAGGGGCGCTTTGCTGAAATTTTGTAGGTGGTGCTATTGAGCCATTTTGCCACATTAAATTATAAAACCCATATCAGATGTAAATTTTCACCACTTCTGACGCATGTGCCAAATTTCATGAGGTTTTAAAGCTTGTTTAGACCCTCAAAAATGTGATTCATTTCATAGAATAGTTCCAATAGGGTTCTCGCACCATAATAATGTCTATTAATAGACTAATTAAAAAGGTCAATCCAGTGGAGGTTGCTTGACCATTTTTAATCTTCCTCATTTTTCTGAGTGATTATCTCTGTGTATTTATATTGCAAAACCACCAGTTTTTATTGTTATTTTACTTGGTTTAACCTCAGTGGCCATCTTTGGGTTATATGGACGTTTACCGAAACCTTAATATCAGCTCAGGATGGTCTGAGCTCTTTTCGAAAGAAGATGTTTTGAAGAATATGAGTAAGCAAAACTATGAAAGTCAATCAACTGTTTGGTTACAGACATTCTTTAAAATATCTTCTTTTGTGTTCAGCAGAAGAAAGAAACTCATACAGGTTTGGTTTGGTGAGTAAAACCCTCAAGTTTTGGCCCTTTAAGTCCAAATGTAATGATCAAAATGGCTCAAAGTTCCACTTTTAAGGGTCAGTTTATAATGGGAAGGGTTCAAGTCTCAGTCCTAAATCTTTTTTAGGCAGTACCTATGTAATTATACTGCACATGCAGAACATTTCAACTTTAAGGCTTCTCCTCATTTTGATCTACTGGGGCGAGAAAGTGCAATTGTTTAAATTTCCTCATACTCTGGGGTCGATTTTCAGATAGAAGCCTGAAATGTTCATGCATTTATCTCTCTCTTTGGCAAGAATACTGACTATAAGTCACAAAGAGGAACAACAGCCTATTTAAATCACATTACAAACTCAATTACGAGTGTTTTACTGCAAGAGCTGCTGTCTGAAAATAGGAAAATACAGTGATTGATGTGGGAAACGCCACATTTAACATGAATGTTAGTGCCGTGAGCGTCTGCGTGTCTTACCGACGCAACCGAGTCTGTCTTCAGTGGATTTGTAGCCGGTGTTACAGGAGCACTGATAGCGTCCGATCATGTTCACACACTGACCGTTCCTGCACAGTTTGTCACTCAGTTCACACTCATTAATATCTGCAGAAAAACACAATAAACACAACTTTGACCCCAAACTGTGAATTCAGGATGTTTTAAATATATCACTCTTTTGGTCAAACTTTACAAACTAAGAAGAGTTTCCCATCATCACATTAACACACACATAGATGACACACAGTAGGGCTTTTCACGCTGTGCTTAACCCCGGGTTATCGTCTTTCTAAACCCCGCTTTGGGTTGTGAAACATGAAGGATTCCATTTACCCAGGGTTTACAATGACCCTACTGTGAGTTATAACACACACACAAACACACTGACCCAAGCACGCGGAGCCGTCGGGAGCAATCTCATGGCCCTCCGGACACAAGCAGCGGAAGCTGCCCTCGGTGTTGATGCATTCGCCTCCTCTACAGAGCAAAGGGTTGCGCTCACACTCATCGATGTCTGAAACACACACACATTAGCAACACAACACTCAATACAACTGGGGTTTAAAAGAATTAATATTCCCTAATATTATTGATTTGACTGCACTGATGCTATCAGATGAGAACAGCACTTGAATTCATCTGAATAACGACTCTATTGTCTTCAGTAAAGCTGCTTTACAGCTGAATTTGATGAAGTTTGCACCATTGATCGGGTATCTGTATTATATAAAGCGTTATAGAAAGTAAACAATAGCTATGGATGGAAATACCAAGAGATGGAAATTTTGTATCCGATAAGAAGAGGCATGCATTAACTACGACGTAAACACATTCACTGAACAAATCCCTCAAAAACTCATGTGACTTTGCCTCAGCAGAGGCTGTGGATAACTGGACTAAGAAGCGGACCAATCACGACGCAGCATCGTCAAAGTCTGTCATCAGAATGATTCCCTCCAGAAGCGTCTCACACGATTGCGTTCCCAAACACCAGCATCCGAACGCAAGATCACATGACAGCGTTTATTGTGTATCGTCTGACGCTCTGAGACAAACTTGGAGGGAAAAAGAGTCTGATTGAAGAAATTTACATTTTATTACTGATATTTGGCGGCGAATTTCCCAGGAAGTGACGATTTTGTTCTCTTAAACACATGTGATGGAAACGCTGCTTTATTCGCAAATGTTTTATGCCTTATTGCAATTTTAGTTAATTTTAGTTAAATTCGCAACTTTAGATGTTATCACAGCTAATGAGACGTGTGTGAGAGTCTCACCCATGCAGTTCTTCATCATCATGAATCCGCTCTCATATCCAGTGAAACACTCGCACTGAAAGTCCCCGGCTGTGTTCACACACGTGCCTTGACCACACAGGTCGGGAGAGATGCGGCACTCGTCGATATCTGTCAACACACACACACACATTCAGCACCAAACAAAGACAGTTCTTCAGCATCTAGATCCGTGGTTCTCAAACAACCAGAAGATTATTTAAATTAAGCATGAAAATAAACTAAAAATCAAGGATTCACATGATCATGGAAAACCCGAATATACAAGGAAGCCTCATTTTAAAAGTGTGATTTCTAGACCTGGAAAAGGTCAAAATACATAAAACTCCATGGGCATTTTTATAATGAATACATATTATTTTAGTTGTTTATTCTGATCTCCAGACACGCTTCGTTTCTTCTAGCAAGTTCAATTTAAAAAGTTTTGAAAATAAAGCTGCCATGTTCTGAACCTCATGTGTTTAGGTGTAAATTTAGGTCTGTATCTGAACTCACCTGTGCAGTTCCTTTCATCAGAGTCCAGAGCGAAGCCGCTGTCGCACTTGCAGCGGAAGCTGCCGATGGTGTTCCTGCAGCGGCCGTTGGTGCACAAGCTGTGAATCATTTTACACTCGTTTATATCTGAGGAGAAGCAGAGATTAATGACGAGTCAGGATGAATGAATGAACGAACAAAAGGAGGAACAAACATTAGTGAATGAAGTACGCAAACCAAGCACAGATACCCTGATAAAATATGACTCCAGTACTCATTTTTAAGTACTTGATTGTATTAAAAGCAATAAGATTAAAGAACCATGTTCAGTATTTAGTCGGCACCAGTGTTGGGAGGTATGTAATCAGATTACTTTTTTCAAGTTACTAGTAAAGTAACGCATTACTTTAAAATTTACAACAAAATTTACTTTTTCAATTACTTTGATTTCCCATGTATTAAAGATAAAATCAGGGAAACGCAAACTCAGAATATTAAGCAAACCTGCAATCATTAAATATGTTAATTCACACAAATATACTTTATGTATTTAATCTCACTTTATTAACCAATGTCTTTGCTGCCAATTCAACCACACTAATAAGCAAAAATGACTTTAGATAAACACTATGTTTCTGTTTTTATGTTTTTATTGCTGGAGTGTTGAACTTTCTTCTCCTGTGTTCTATTCTTCTGTGATCAAGAAAGGTTTGTTTGAGCGGCGCCCTCTACTGTACAGGCATGAATTTGCATCTTCTTCAGCTTGAGGCTTATTCATTTCAATTTTGGTGTGAAAGGGCCTTTAAATTTGCCAAAAATATAACTTTTTTTTGTTATTACAATACAAACAAGCAAACCAAGTGAGAAAACGTTACGCAAAAGTAACATAACGCATTACTTTACATAAAAAGTCACGCAATAAGTTACTTTTGTAGGTAGTAATGCAATATTGTAGCACATTACTTACTGTATTGTATTGTAATTACTGTAATAAGTAATTGTAACAAGTAACTTTCCACAACACTGGTCAGAATTAATAAGAATTATTAGTGCAGACTCTATATAATATATTTATTGATCTGTTAATATGCAAACTTTTTATTTTATTACCAAAACTTATACACTATTAAAACTTTCAACTTCAATATAATAAAATATCAATTTAAGTTACTAATAATTCAAGTGTGCAAACAATGCAATAATATTCTACATAGCATTTAAAAAATGAGAAAATACATAATTTGTCTAATTATGTTGCTAAAATACAATGTACAGACGTCACATGGAGCAAAATGCAGAAGAAATTGGCGATTTTAGTCAAAACATGCCCATATTTAAACATTTTCAATGTGCTTAAACCATTTTACAGCAGATTTACCTGACAGTCATAACCTAAATATGTACTAAAATTTAGCATTAGTAACTTATTTTTCACACCATTAAAGCTTTGACGATATTCCAGTTAATTTTAACCGGATCATTAAATCAGTGATTTGTTGATTCAAGAACAGCTGCAATCGGATCAGTAAGATTCGTGAATGATTCGTTCAGTGCAATTTGTGAACCAATTCAACAGGTTTCATTGGTATTGCACCTCGGAAATAACCTCGAAATAAAGAGGAACGATGTTTTATGAAATGTATTGAAGTAAAAGTTTGCCAAAACAAAAATGCTCAGTCATAACCTAAATATGACTTTCATTTACAATAATCAGTAGTAAAATTCAGAGTTAGTAACTTATTTTTAGATTTCAGATATCGTGGTTCTTGGCTCGTTTTGACCGGATCACTGAATCAGTGAGTTGTTGATTCAAGAACAGTCTGATTCGCATGTGAATCTTTCAGTGCAATTTGTGAACCAAGTCAACAGGTTCAGTGGAAAGAATCAACCCTTTTTAAAGGGGGTTACGTTTTTTTTAGCTCGAAAAACAAGGAACGAAATGTTTTATGAAATGTAGTAAAGTACAAAAGTAAGATATAATGCTTTGGAATGTAGTGAAGCAAAAGTTTCCCTAAATAAAAATACTCTGATAAAGTACAGATACTTGAAAAATGTACTTAAGTACAGTAAAACGAAGTAAAAATACTACCACTGCAAATGAATGAACAAATGTACGACCTCTCTGTCTCGCGCACCTTTGAGGAAGGGTTTCCCGTTGATGAAGTCTCCGCGGTGGGAGAAACCGGGTCGAGGGCAGATCTGAGCGTATTCCGGCGTTCCCTTCTCCGGACACTCGTCGCATTCCGGGCCCCAGGCCACGCCAACGGAGCAGCAGCAGGCGTCCACGCGATGCCGTCCGGGAATCGCAGCTCCGCAGCGCTCGTCGATGTGTGTGAGGTAACACAACTCAGTGCGCAGGTCTGCAAACACACACATTCACATCCATCAAACTATCATTAGTGCCGGGCGCTTTTAGGAACACGCGAAGCCTTTGCTTTGATTCAGTGAACGGCGGCGTACGTACCAACACAGGTTCTTCCAGAGGCGTCCACAGTCATGCCAGCGGGGCACTGGCACACAAACGATCCGTCCGTGTTCACACACTTTCCATTGATGCACACGCTAGGAAACAGCTCACACTCGTTCACATCTGAACACACACACACACACACACACACATGAAGCAGGTGAAATGAGACTCATGGACGGAGTGAAGCCTGACGTCAGCGCGAGATCTCACCCTCACAGACGGTTCCCTTCACCCGCGAGTAACCTTTAGAGCAGAACGCATCTGAAACACACAGAACACACACCTTTACTACACAAACACTGGCCAAAGTCTCAGTTTCCTTCAGAAATCATTCTAATATGCTGATTTCTTATTATTATCAGTGTTGAAAACAGTTCAGATTTGTGTGTAAATCGTGATACACGACTATTCAAAAGTTCTCTTAACAAAGAGTCTCTTCTGCTCATCAAAACTGCATTTATTTGATCAAAAATACAGTAAAAACAGTGAAATATGATTACAATTTAAAGCAGCTGTTTTCTATGTGAATATATATATATTTATTCCTGTGATCAAAGCTGGATTTTCAGTCTTCAGTGTCACATGATCCTTCAGAAATCATTCTGATGATGATTTGCTGCTCAGTTAATAACTATTATTGGTGCTCAAATATTAATAATGGTTTTTATTATTATCTATGTTAATGCTTAATATTTTTGTGGAAATCATTCAAAAGTTTTAATACTTTTATCAAGGATGCATTAAATTGATCAAAAGTGACAATAAAGATATTTATTATGTTACAAAAGATTCTATTTCAAATAAATGCCGTTCTTTTGAACTTTCTGTTCATCAAAGAATCCTGAAAAATAAAATGTATCAGTTTCCACAAAAATGTTTCCAACATTGACAATAAGAACCATTATTAATAATTGAGCACCAATAATAATTGATAACAACTGAGCAGCAAATGATAATTATTTCTGAAGGATCATGTGAAAAAAAAACTATATCAATCATTAATGATAACTATAACAATAATAACTTCCATAACGATAACTAATAATAACTATAATGACAATCATTAGCGATAACTATAACGATAACTATAATAACATCCATAACGATAACTAATAATAACTATAATGACAATCATTTTGCGATCACTATAACTTCTTTTAATTTGATTAATTTTTTGAATGCTGCGTCACGTGCAAAAGATGCAATACATGAGCGCAACGGTCAAACATGTCCCTCTAGCGCTATGGAACTAAAAAACACGTTCAGTGTGAAAGACCCAAACTTTGACCGGTAGTGTATGTGTTTGAGGGGTTAGATAGCAGAAATGGTCAGTTAGTGGTTTGGTCACCTGGTTCACACTTGGCACACGGTGACCCCCACGCCACCCCCAGTGTGGCACAGCAGTGAGACTTCAGCGTTGCTCCGTTAATGTTAATCTCGCACTGCCCGTTAACCACCTTCAGCCAACACGTGCCCTTAGTGGTCTCTGAAACACACACACACACACAAGGCTTCAACACACATGGAGGACAACGTCTGACCGGACAGGAAGTGCTTGAGGACACTCACCCACACACAGCGTTCTTGAGCTGTCCAGTGTGCTTCCTGTTGAGCACAGACACACGAACGAGCCGGGACTGTTCTTACACTCGCCGTTCACACACGGGTTGGACACACACTCATCAACGTCTAAACACACAAACAAGTTTCGTTTAGTTTCAGTTTTTCCAACTGATATATTATTCTATATTATTCTACACCACAACTAATCATATTCATTTTCATTTATATGCACAAACAGAATAATACAGTTCTAATTTTAATAGCAACATTTCGAACATTCAGAAACACTTGAAAAATGGCACGTGGACACATTATTTAATGATGTCACAAATGAATCATTACATGAAAGTTTTATATTGATTCTTCAAAATGGACAGTTTGAACTGATTTACTGAATCATCTCTATCTGAACACGAGACGAGAATCATGAAATGAGGCAATGACAGATCGTGAACACAAGAATGAATCATATTGAATTATTTTCATTAATATGCACCAATAGAATAAAGTACACATTAATAAAAACAATATTTACCATCAAATGAATATAAGTGAAGATGCAAACAAAGAACTAAATCAGAGTTTTGAATTAATTCACTGAAGCGGACCTTCTGAACTGATTCACAGAAATGAATCAAACCGACCACAGTGGTTAGATAACTATAACAATAACTATAATAACATCTATAACAACAACTAATAATTAATAACTAACAATAACTATAACAATAACTACAATAACATCTATAACGGCAGCTAATAATAACTAACAATAACTATAAGAATAACTATAATAACATCTATAACGACAACTAATAATAACTATCATGATAATCATTAGCGTAACTATAACAATAACTATAATAACATCTATAACGACGACTAATAATAACTAACAATAACTATAACAATAACTACAATAACATCTATAAAGCCAGCTAATAATAACTAACGATAACTATAACAATAATTATAATAACATCTATAATGACAACTAATAATAACTAACGATAACTATAACAATAACTATAATAACATCTATAACGGCAGCTAATAATAACTAACAATAACTATAAGAATAACTATAATAACATCTATAACGACAACTAATAATAACTATCATGATAATCATTAGCGTAACTATAACAATAACTATAATAACATCTATAACGACGACTAATAATAACTAACAATAACTATAACAATAACTACAATAACATCTATAAAGCCAGCTAATAATAACTAACGATAACTATAACAATAACTATAATAACATCTATAACGGCAGCTAATAATAACTAACAATAACTATAAGAATAACTATAATAACATCTATAACGACAACTAATAATAACTATCATGATAATCATTAGCGTAACTATAACAATAACTATAATAACATCTATAACGACGACTAATAATAACTAACAATAACTATAACAATAACTACAATAACATCTATAAAGCCAGCTAATAATAACTAACGATAACTATAACAATAATTATAATAACATCTATAATGACAACTAATAATAACTAACAATAACTATAACAATAATTATAATAACATCTATAATGACAACTAATAATAACTAACGATAACTATAACAATAACTATAATAACATCTATAACGGCAGCTAATAATAACTAACAATAACTATAAGAATAACTATAATAACATCTATAACGACAACTAATAATAACTATCATGATAATCATTAGCGTAACTATAACAATAACTATAATAACATCTATAACGACAACTAATAATAACTAACAATAACTATAACAATAACTACAATAACATCTATAAAGCCAGCTAATAATAACTAACGATAACTATAACAATAATTATAATAACATCTATAATGACAACTAATAATAACTAACGATAACTATAACAATAACTATAATAACATCTATAACGGCAGCTAATAATAACTAACAATAACTATAAGAATAACTATAATAACATCTATAACGACAACTAATAATAACTATCATGATAATCATTAGCGTAACTATAACAATAACTATAATAACATCTATAACGACAACTAATAATAACTAACAATAACTATAACAATAACTACAATAACATCTATAAAGCCAGCTAATAATAACTAACGATAACTATAACAATAATTATAATAACATCTATAACGGCAGCTAATAATAACTAACAATAACTATAACAATAACTATAATAACATCTATAAAGCCAGCTAATAATAACTAACGATAACTATAACAATAATTATAATAACATCTATAACGGCAGCTAATAATAACTAACAATAACTATAACAATAACTATAATAACATCTATAACGGCAACTAATAATAACTATCATGATAATCATTAACGTAACTATAACAATAACTATAATAACATCTATACTGATAACTATAACAATAACTATAATAACATCTATACCGACAACTAATATTAACTAACAATAACTATAACAATAATTATAATAACATCTATAACGGCAGCTAATAATAACTATAATGATAAACATGAATAGAAATGAATCAAACTGACTCTGTTTTCAGTTTAAATGAAAATCGCTATTTGAACATGTACAACTGATTTCCATCATCATCAGAATGACGTCCTGCTGTGTGTGTGTGTGTGTGTGTGTGTGTGTGTGTGTGTGTGTGTTTGTGACGTGACCCACCTTCACACACCTCTGTCTCGGGATGGAAGATGAAGCCCTTCGGGCAGTTACACGTGTAACTGCCCGGCGTGTTCCTGCACTGGCCGTTCTCACACAGGTGTCTGTTCATCATGCACTCGTCCACGTCTGAAACACACACACACAGCGGTGACGCAGACGTCTGCGAGTGTCCGGCGGTAATGTCTGCAGAGATACTGACCCACGCAGGTCTTCCCGCTGATGTCCACCTCGAAGCCCAGATTACAGTTACACTTGTATGTTCTGAGCATGTTCTCGCACACGCCGTTCTTACAGATATCAGGATCCAGCGCACACTCGTTTATATCTGACTCCGAGAGAGAGAGAGACATTCACATTTATTTATCGTTTTAAAGCAGCTTTACAGAAAGTGCATGTGTCTACATTACAATTTCAGAGGTGATTGTGTCAAAATAATGTCCAGAAATGTACAGTTCTAAGATAATACAAATCCTGCAGTTAGCTAACATCATGTGCTCATTTTAGACAGAAACAATGAGCTCATTAAAGCAATTATTACATGTTGTGTTCATGTAAAGTTGTGATTTATGCAAGTGAACATACATGAGAACATAACCAGCTCATATTTCAACCAAAATTCATAAAAAAATTATATTAATGTTTATATCTAGAGCTATGAATCATTATAGTTATATACATTAAATTATATTTATTTATATAATTGCATTATAAAAATATATTATTAAGTAACTGTTTAACAATTCATATTAGTTATCTAAATTATAATATCATTATTTATTAAATATCATTAGAATATTAAATAAAGTTATAAAATGTATAAATTAAATATTAAATTTTATAATATAAAATACTCAACAATAATAATATATTTGTTTAATAATAATTCACATTAATTGTATAAATTATTATTTATTTATGCATACACTTCATAAATGCTTATATCTATAGCTATGAATCATTATAGTTATATACATTAAATTATATTTCATTTAATTGCATTTTAAAATCTATTATTTAGTAACTGTTTAAAAATTAATATTTGTTATCTAAATTAATATTATTTATTTCGATTTTTTTTCTTTTGATTTTTGGGTGAATATATATATATATATATATATATATATATATGTATACATTAATTTTATTACATTATTTATATAATTAAAATAATTATAAATTAACTGTTTAATAATTCTTATAGTTATCTAAATTATTATTATGTATTATTTTATTTTGTGAAATATGAGCCATATATAGATTGAATGATATTATTTATGAAATATAATTAGATTATATAAAATTATGAAATGCATAAAATGAATATTACATTTTATATTATAAAATATAGAATAATAATATATATTTTAATAATATTTCACAATTTAATATATTATTATTTATTTATACTTTTGGGGTGAAATATGTGCTATATAAATCAAATCATATATTATTAAATATAATTATAGTATTAAAAACAATTATAAAATGTATGGAATAAATATAACATTTTCTACAATATAATAATAATTATTATATATTTGTTTAATAATAATTCACATGATCTATCTGTCTAGTGTTTGTCCGTACCTCTGCCATCAGTCGTAGTTCCTAGGCCGTTACTGCACAGAGCCGAGAACTCCGCTGGAACATAAACACACAATTTAACAACGTGCTTGCGGATGCCAGAGAACTCTAAACACGTCTGCAGCGTGTGTGTGTGTGTGTGTGTAAGGTTTGAGTCACACAAACACGCTTCAGTCTCAGACAGTGTTGAACCTCTAAAGGAGCTGATGTCATCCATGATGTCATCGATTCCACAGAGAGCAGAGGTGAGGAGTGATGTGTCAGAGCTGCTGTTGAGGACTGAAACTAATGCAGAGTCACGCTAGATCCGTGGGTGTGTGTGTGTGTGTACCTGAGTTGAGTGGCGGGCACGGCTGGCACGGCTCTCCGAAGGCATACTCCACGTTGGCGCAGCAGCATTCAGATTTTGTCACAGCGCCGAAGAACGGTCGTACACACTGACCGCGTTTATACTCTCCGTAACACGTGCTGCGCATGTGTGTGTCTGCAGGAGAACAAAACCATCAAAGTCAACAAAAGCTCCGTCGAGGGACATGACTTGCTCATTTGAACAACAACATGCCGTGTCAAACAGCGATTGACTAAATGACTGCACTCAGCAGTCAAGAACAATAAGAGGCCATTTTATGCTCTTTTCCAAAGTCCTGATGTTGTTTTTGGACTCTACTAGAGCAGGTTTTCCTGCTTAAATGTTGATTATTTTCTTCATATTCTCCATTGTTGCAGCTCCTCTCTTCCCAGTCTGTCAGTAACGCTCTGTCTCTATGAAGCCCCTCCTTCTGAAAGGCACAATGTGCTCTGATTGGTCAAGCGCTTCGAGTGTGTTTGGGAAATGTGTTTGAGTCGCAGCACAGATCAGCAGCAGGAGTCAGATTTCATTTATCACTAGAGTGAGGAGCTGACTGACGGAAGATTCGCTTTCAAAGATAAATGTATAAGCGCCTATTTAAATGTGTCCCGCCCCTTACCATAACCGCCAGTTTAACTAACCCAAACAAGCCCCGCCCCTTTTATTCTGTGCATTCATTATTTAAATGAGGAATATTGTGAAGAAAACTCAAGATGGAGGCGTTTCAGGGAGTTCAGAAACACTGACACTGATATAGAGAAGAACTTTGCAGAGCTTTTTCATGATCAAACAGCAAGATTACAAGGAAGAAATCATAATAGGTGCTCTTCAAAGAGTCTCAAAACGGACTCCGTGTGCATGTGGTTGCACTCACCTACGCAGACGCGTCCGTCCAGCCCCACGGCGAGTCCCGGCATACACTCGCACCTGAACGAGCCCTCCGTGTTCACGCAGTGACCGTTCATACACATGCCGGGAACCTCACACTCGTCCACATCTGACACAAACACACACAGAACACACATGCTCTTTACTAAACAATAAAAATGAACAACAAACACATTAAAGTGTCATATATGAGGATATATAGAGTTTGATTTCTGGATCTGAATGGCCTCTGATCGCCATCTGCTTTCGTTATACAAATGAGAGCTGCTAAACATCTGCTCTTGTGTGTCCATGAAGTCAAAACTTTGATTTCAGGGTGAACTATTTCTTTAACATGAGACCTGTAATACCCATAATTCATCTGAACCCAGACTCTCTCTCTCTCTCAGAGCTGAAGCTGAGCACAATCAGTGTGATCAACAGTGTGTGTGTGTTTCCTGAGTGCTAGACTTGTTCCTCTTGAGACTATACAAATCATTAATGAGCAAATACATCATATGCATGACTTCAGTGTGTGTGTGTGTTCAGGTTTTTATGAGGGCCAAATATGTAAAAAGGTCCTCAGATGATGTTCTGATTCAGACCAAATAATGTCAGCAGGTTTGTGTGACGGTTTAGGGCTGTGTGTGTGTTCACTTACCCACACAGAATCGGCCAGTGCCATCCAACAAGTATCCAGGTTTACAGATGCACTTGAAGCTGCCGTCCTCATTAATGCACATGCCGTTCAGACAGATGTTCCTAATCAAACACTCATCAGTATCTGAAAACACACACACAACACAACCAACACTTAAACAGGGTTCATACAGGCACGTCATGAACATCCAGCACTTTTTCCAGCATCAAACTTTTTCTCAAGGACATGTTTTTCTTTATTGACTTTATTTCTCACATTCTCTTCATCCTCAGTAGAAAAACATAAGAACAGAATATAATAGTTAAATGTCTGTCAACTTTTTTATATATCAGTCAAACAGCCCCAAAAGTTTAGCATACAATGTGTAACTACAATCGCAATTATCATTAAAGACTTTTGATACTTTTTCCAAAATATATATTTGTTTTATACACATATTTCTTTTTACAATCAAGCACTTTTAAGCACTTTCCAACAAAACAAGCCAATTTTCCAAGCATTCTAAAAACTAAATTGAAGCATTTGTCATTTACATTCACTCTAACTCCTCCCCTGAAAACAGGCCACGCCCACATTGACTCTGCCCTTGCTGTTAAACCCCACCCCTCAGAATGTTCCCACCCACTCAGACTCCACCCACATGAATGCCTAATTGCTCAGTTTAGAACTGTGTAGATGGGATGGTCAGGAGTATTTGTGAAACCTGATTAGAAACAATCAGTTTCCTTTTGCTAGAGAATCAAGCTGACGTAATTATGATAGAATTGATTACGTTGTGGCAAGTCTAGTTTCTGTCACTACCGTGCATCATGTGCTAGATGTCCCACCTTGGCAGTTCCTGCCGTCCGTTGAGATCTCAAAGCCGGCGTTGCACACGCAGTGGAAGCTTCCCTCCGTGTTGACGCAGCGGCCGTTGTTACAGATGCGACCGTTGGCCACACACTCATCCAGATCTACAGAGAACACACAGACGTGAGTGTGTGTGCATGTGTGGGATGTGTGTGTGTGTTTGTGTATCATTACCTCGACACTCAGTTCGAGTCGCAGTGCTCTGGAATCCAGTGGGACACTGGCAGTAATAGGAGCCGTGTGTGTTCATACACTCTCCGACCACACAGGGCCTTCGCTCACACTCAATGTCATCTGAACACACACACACACAATCAGTAAAATCAGGCGACACACTAGCTATGTTTCCATCCACCTATTTTTGTACACATTTGGGGATATAACCAGCCGGACTAACCAGCGGACCAATCACATCGCAGCATCTCAGATGTTGGTTTGGTGGTTCTCAAACGTCAAAGTAGAATGATTTGGTTTAATTCCCTCCAGAAGCGTCTCACACGATTGCGTTCCCAAACACTAGCATCCGAACGCAAGATCACATGACAGCGTTTATTGCGTTTCGTCTGATGCTCTGAGACAAACTCATTTATGATGGAGGGAAAAAGAGCCTGATTGAAGCAACTTACTTTTTTATTACTGATAATTTGCGTCAATTTCCCAGGAAGTGACGATTTTGTTCTCTTGAACACATGGAATGGAAACGCTGCTTTTTCCATAAACATGTTTTATTATGCCATATTTAAATTTTGCGCAACACTGGATGGAAACAAAGCTACTGACCGATGCATTCACCACGTCCGTCCAGCCTGAAGCCCATGTTACACTCGCAGCGGTAGCTGCCCGGCGTCGGCACGCATCGGCCGTTGACGCACAGATTACGAATCACCTCGCACATGTTCCTGATGCTGACGTTCTGAGGCAGGATGACTGAAAGAGAGAGAGACAGGAATGCTCAGAGTCTCCTCCTCAACACTGCGGTAAGGAAATTAAATTAGTTTTTAATTTCAGCTAGACAGCTTGATAGAGAAAGTCGAGGAAAGACTGAATGGAAGACATGTAAAGCTGGGTGTCATCAGCATAGCAGTGGAAATTAATTCCGTACTTCTGAAAATATGCCCATGGGGCAATACATAAATAATAAACAGAAGAGGTCCCAAGACTGAACCTTGGGGAACACCAATGGTAGCATAGCTCAAATTTTTTGAGTTGTACGAACTGAACACTTCAATGGTCCACTTTAGACGTACTACTAAGTATAAGTAACTATGTGTCAACTAGTTCTTATTAGAGTGTTAGTAGAATAAGTTGACATGCACATGCAAATTTACTCATAGTAGAATCATACAATCTTACAACTCCATGAGCATTTTTATAATTAATACACATTTTTAAAGTCAAGCTTTAGAATATTTGATCAGATAGATATTGTGAGTAAACAGAAATTGAGATCCTCGCACACCTGAATTATTCATAAGTCTGATGGATAAAAGTCCAATATTAACAAGGAAAATGTATGCAAGTTTGAGTAGTGTGAGGGATTTATAAAAAAATGTTTTAGAGAAATTGTGAGTAAAAAAAAATTCTTATCCTTAATATTTAACCAGTGAATCATGAACAGCTGGATAACTTGTGGAATCGTGAAATTTAATTAAAGTTTTGAAAACAAAACTGTATCATTATAGCAAATTAACCTATTTGCCTTTGATCGGATCACATGATCTTGAGACAAAGGCAGTAAGAAGTTACTAAAATATGTTGGATGTAAACATTTCGTATACCAATCCGTTTGTATCACATCTACAAACTGGCTAATGCCAGCCTTCAGTACTGACTGCAGCTGTATTTTTATGCGTGTTTGTGTTTATTACCAGGCCTGATGGTGAACGAGGGAAGGTCAGCAGATGTGGGCCGCACAGGTATCGGGAACACATCAGGTGGGTAAGGGCCATTTGGGTCATAGGGACCAGGACCAGGACGCGGACCAGGATACGGACCAGGATATGGTTGCCCTGGATCAACAATCGTCTGACTAATCAGACAGAGTGTCTGATACTCCTCTGAGGAAAGAGAGAGAGAGTTGTTCAGTTTCATATTTTTCACTTCATTAAAGTAAACTTGTTACACAGTTTCTGTATCATAATCATTATTTATTATCTGTTTTTTCTTGCAATATTGCTTGTTCAAACGCAGTTTCAATAGTTCAATTATTCTAAACCAGAGCTTCCCATACTTCAGAGGGGTAAGGCCCCCCCAAAATCATAGCACGACCCCTACACACACACACACACCTTTTTTTTTTTTTTATAAAGATTAATAGTATATAGATATATTTAGATATATTTGTATATTAAAAACAGATTGTCTCTTTGCACAAAATTTTCAACATTTATTAACCAGTTCGTGTGAATTTCATAAGATATTCAGAAGAGGTCCCAAGACTGAACCTTGGGGAACACCAACGGCAACATGTGATAGCTTTTGAGTTCGTATGAACTGAACATTTCAATGGTGCACTTCAGACATACTAAAGTATAAGAACTGAGAGACTGACAGTACGGTGAACTCTTGTCTTTAGAGACTGAGGGAAACTAACTGTCATGGCATGAGGCGTGTTACCTGTTCCGCGGATGGGACACATCTCTGGGACGGTGGATCCAGACCAGCATCCTTGGTTGTCACAGCAGCACTGACTCTTAGACATACGCTGCTGCAGCAGGTTGGCACAGCGTCCGTTGACGATGCTGGTGTAGCAGAACCCTGTACGGGCATCTGGAGCAGAGCAGACGTTCACACTGCAGTTCAATACAGAGTCACTCCACTTCTAAATGCTTCACTTGGTTCTGTTGCATTTCTGGAGCTAAAACAGTCTCAAAATGAATGAGTTTAAAAAATACGTGGCCACACACTCACACACGTACACACACGCGTGCTGTGTGACGGCGCAGTCGCGTATAATGACAGAGCATCTCCAGCTGCAGGAGAAGCATGAGCGAGAGAGCGGCAAGCGATGATGGAGGAGAAGAGAGGGATGTTTGGCACAGGAAACGTTTGGAGTGGATCGAGTCATAGCGCACATTCCTTCCACACAAGCGCTCCTGCAGAACCGCAGCCAACACACATCAGACCACTGACCCACTTACACACACACAGGACGTTTATTTTTACACTTTCATGTAATAATTCATCAGTTTCAGTTTAATATGCTTTACTGGTCTAACAAATAACTGTACGCATTTTCTGCCAAGGTTAGTTAAAAGTCAAATGACATTCAAAACCCTATTAACGGTATCAGGGTTTGATGAAAGCTAATAGTATTTAAATCATAAAAATGAAAAATAAATGATAAATGATTTGAAAATAAAAACGAATCAAAATAGAACACTGACTAAAATTGTAAAATGAAAATAAAAACAATCAAAATAAAACACTTACTAAAAATGTATTAAATATACAAAATGTAAAATTAAAATGAAAACAATCAAAATAAAACTAACTAAAAATTAAATTCTAAAATTTTTTTTTAAAATAACAACAATCAAATAAAAACAATTACTAAAAACAAATAATAAACATGTAAATAAAATAAATGATTTACAAAAACAATCAAAATTAAACACTAAAAATTTAAATCTAAGAATGTAAAATTAAAATAAATGATTTTAAAGTAAAATTAATGAAAAAAAACCCCACTAAAATCACATCAAAACACACCATAAAAATTTATTAAATCATAAAAATGTAAATTTAAAATAAATGTTTTTAAAATAAAATCAAATACTGGCTAAAAATTGAATTCTGAAAATATAAAATGAAAAATAAATGGTTTAAAAAAAAATAAATAAAAATAAAACACTCACTAAAAATTAAACTACATAAGATGGAATATTTTATTTGTTTACCTGCACGTCATGTGACCATTAACTTACATCAGCAAACTATGAACATACAAATGTGAACATTGTTAAATTATTGAAATATTAACTTAAAATCTCAAGAGGACTTCAAGAAAATATTTTAGGTCAAAGAGGTTTGGCTGACAAACACGTATGGGAATCCCTGAACTACAGCAATATGACATTTTTCTGAGCGAAAGGAGTTTTCAATGAGGAAAAACATGCGAGGTGATCTGAACGTGAGTTTGCAGTGGATTGTGGGGGATCCTCCACCTTTGGATTTCATTACAGCTTTAAATGTGAACAATAAGAAAACAGTAATAGTTTCTCTGCAGGAGGAGATCAGGAGGTGGTCAGACTCACCGATGCAGCGCGAGCCGTCCAGCGCCGTGTCGAAGCCCACCGGACACCTGCAGAAGTAGCTGCCGATGGTGTTGGAGCACTGACCTCCACTGCAGAGGCCCGGGACGTGAGAGCACTCGTCAATGTCTGAGACACAACAACCCATCAGACCACATCAGATCCAGCACATCATGGCTGCCCAAGAAAACCATACTCGTTAAAGCAATAGTTCTCGTCATCATCTACTGACCTTCATGCCTTCTGAAGCACATGTGACGATCAGGATAATGACTGCAGCAGTAATCGCTATCTACACTACTGTTCAAAAGTTTGGGGTCGGTGAGATTTATTTGTTTTGTTTTTTTTAAAAAGTCTCTTCTGCTCACCAAGGCTGCATTTATTTGATCAAAAATACAGTAAAAATGTGAAATAATTTTACAATTTAAAACAGCTTTTTTCTATGTGAATATATAGTAAAATGTAATTTATTCCTGTGATCAAAGGTGAATTTATTGGATTAAAAATACAGTAAAATTCACAAAATATTATTAAAATTTAAAACAGATGTTTTCTATGTGAATATATAGTAAAAAATTAATATATTCCTGTGATCAAAGCTAAATTTATTGGATTAAAAATACAGTAAAAATCACTAAATATTATTACAATTTAAAACAGCTGTTTTCTATGTGAATATATAGTAAAAAATTAATATATTCCTGTGATCAAAGCTGAATTTATTGGATTAAAAATACTGTAAAAATCACTAAATATTATTATAATGTAAATCAGCTGTTTTCTATGTGAATAAATAGTAAAGTGTAATTTATTCCTGTGATCAAAGCTGAATTTATTGGATTAAAAATACAGTAAAAATCACAAAATATTATTAAAATTTAAAACAGCTGTTTTCTATGTAAATATATAGTAAAAATTTATATATTCCTGTGATCAAAGCTGAATTTACTGGATTAAAAATACTGTAAAAATCACTAAATATTATTATAATGTAAATCAGCTGTTTTCTATGTGAATAAATAGTAAAGTGTAATTTATTCCTGAATTTTCAGCATCATTACTCCAGTCTTCAGAGTCACATGATCCTTCAGAAATCATTCTAATATGATGATTTGCTGTTTAAGAAACATTTATGATTATTATCAATGTTGAAAACTGTCGTGCTGCTTCACATTTTTTTGTCAAAACATCATAGATTTTATTTTTTAGAATTCTTTGATGATTAGAAAGAACAGCGTTTATTTTGAATAGAATCTTTTGTAACATTATAAATGTCTTTATTGTCACTTTTAATGCATCCTTGATGAGTAAAAGTATTCATTTCTTTCCAATTTATATGTTGTATAAACAAATAGATATAAACAAAAAATCTCAGGATCTCATTTGATCTTTAATGCCAAATACTTTAATCTCAAGTCAAACGTTTCACACTACTAAAGAGCGCAGACTGTGAACAGCTGTCATCTACGCAACAAAATCTACACACTGCTTGGTTCTGCTTGAAAGGGTTCAGTAACGACTCATTTGATTGAACAAGTAAAAATAAAACTCTTCTGTCCTGCTGTAAACACAAAGAAGCAGCCAGACTCTCTCTGTCTCTCTGTCCTGTAAACACTTCTGAAAGCGTCGTCTCTGAGCTAATGAGACTCACTGTCTGAACAAACTCATGTGAATCTCGTCTAAGTGATGTCGGGACCATCGCAGAACCAGCTTGAGTCTGAACGTGCACATGGTGTCAAGCTTTAAAGTGCCCTATTATGCTATTTTAAAGGTTTCTAAAGTTGTTTAGAGTCTCCTGCAACAGGTTCACATTCATCCAAGCTCAAAAACACTTTAATTTTCTCATAATATCCACTGCAGCATCAGCTCTTTTCTCTCAGTGTCTGAAACGCTTCGATCAAGGATTCGGTCTCTCTAAACCCCGCCTCTCTGAGAGCTGCTCTGCTCTGATTGGTCAGAAACCAAACGCTCATTATCATATCTGAATCTCAGCTCTTGATACGAACAGTAACGATGGCGTATCAATCTCATCAAAGTGGATTCGCAGTGCTGAAAACAGCGTCTTCTCGACATGAACAACACAAACTCTTCCAGTCTCAGATACAACTACAGTGATTGAGGGCGGGGCAAAGAGACGCCGTTCAGCCAATGAAGACCAGAGGCGGGTATTATGCAAATTACCTACGCAGGTTCAGAAGTGAGACTGAATTACTGACGACTCGTTTGAGTTCAGAATCAATTCTTTCTTTTAGGAGACAAAAACTCAATTTATCTAAACTTTGATCTTACATTCACAAACAGCTCTATTACACACTACATGAAAGGGAATATATTTCATTAGATGACGCTTTAGATGGAGTTTATGTGAGAGAGTTTCTAATGGATGAAGCTCATTCTACTGTAAAAACAAACTACATAAGATGTTTAACTAAAGAGCTGAACTAAACCAGATAAAATCATGTTCATCCTCTGTATTTCTGTCTTGTTTTCCAGCACAAATATCTAAACATTCTTAAATCAAGAAACATTTACTGAAGAAGCAAAATGACTGAAGATATTAATGAAAACTGTTTGTGCTTAAAACAAGAACAAATATCTGCTAATGGGGTCTGAAAAATAAACTACACACAAACAAGATAATTTTTCTGACCCCATTAGCAGATATTTATTTTTGTTTTAAACACAGACTTCATTTTGATGCATTTTTTCAGTAAACAAGCCTTAATATCTTCAGTAATTTTGCTTCTCCAGTAAATGTTTCTTGATTTAAGAACGTTTAGATATTTGTGCTGGAAAACAAGACAGAAACACTGAGGAAGAACATCGTTTTTTGCAGTGAGGAGATGAGGAAACGTCTGAGAACTTCAGTATAAGTCTGTTTGTTCTCCATTCTCAATGTTATAGAGATCTCATGTTGTGTGTAGAGACGATACAAACTCCAGCTGAAGAGCCGAACCACAAGTTCTGATGTGTGTGTGTGTGTGTTCTCACCTTCACATTTCTGTGTTATTTCGTTGAACTTGTGTCCGGCGGGGCATTTGCACTCAAATGAGCCTACAGTATTCACACAGTTCCCCCCCTGACAGAGTCCAGGAATGGCTTGGCACTCGTCCACATCTGCGCACACACACACACACACACACACACACACAAAAAGAGAGGAAATGCTTTAACAACACAACACAACAGATGCACTCAAATCAGTGTGTGTAATTCAAAACAGAACAACATCAGGAGGAAATATCGACGTTCCAGCAGAATGAAGCCCCGTCACTTCATGTGTGTTTTGTGGAGCAAAGAGTTATGACAAAACCAATCATAGTCTTTCATGTCGATGTGAATAATCAAATGTAAGTAAAATGAGTGTGGCTTTTTATACAGACAGTCAAGATGTTCTTCCATTGTGTCACAGAAAAGATATAAACCATACTGTTTAAAAAAAGGAAAAGGGTGTGTATATATATATATATATATATATATAATATATAAATAGAATCTCTGCTGGAGAACATAATCACCATCAGGTTTAGTTCATGTGCTGCTGAGAGACTAGGTTTGTCAAAAGTACCAAAATGTGACAATACCAGTATTGAGCGCTGTTGAGTGGACTCTTAAACATCTCTGATTGGCCACTGTGTTCATGCACTCAACAGATATGTCTGTGATTGGCTACAATGATCACGGGAGCGTTTGAAAGCAGGCGCCTATCATCGGATCCCTAATATATCTGCCTGCTGTATCTGTGCAAGAGCGTCAAAGATGTCTATTTCCAACACGTTTGTGAAGCGTTGATCATCGTAGCCAATCACAGACGTATCTGTGGCCAAGTGGCCAAGGTTTTTAAAGTGTTCGTTCACCCAAAAATGAAAAATCTGTCATTAATTACCTGTAAGACCTTCGTTCATCTTCAGAACACAAGTTAAGATATTTTGGAAAAATTGGACATAGACAGCAATATAATCAACACTTTCAAGGTCCAGAAAGGTACTAAAGACATCGTCATGTGACTGCAGTGGTTCAACCTTAATGTTATGAAGAGACGAGAATACTTTTTGTGCACAAAAACAAAACAAAAATAACTTTATTCAGCAATCTCTTCCCTGTCATTATCCTTACGCAGTAACACAGTGAAGGCTTCTGTGTTTACGTCCGAACGCCAGCTCAGTATTGGCTTAAGCTGATCATGTGATCAGCACGACGCATGCGTGTGACGCTGACGCAGGAGCCGGCCAATAACGAGTCAACGTTCTGAAAGCGCTGGATGTAAACAACGTGTGAGAATGAGAAGAGATTGTTGAATAAAGTTATTTTTGTTTTGTTTTTGCGCACAAAAAGTATTCTCGTCTCTTCATAACATTAAGGTCGAACCACTGCAGTCACATGACTGTTTTAACCATGTCTTTAGTACCTTTCTGGACCTTGAAAGTGTTGCTGTCTATGGACGAGTCATAAACCTCTCGGATTTCATCAAAAATATCTTAATTTGTGTTCTGTAGACGAACGAAGGTCTTACGGGTGTGGAACGACATGAAGAAATTTCATTTTTGGGTGAACGAACCCTTTAAGGATCCCTGTGAGAGACACCAAATAAAGACATTCTCACATTCATCTTCAGGTTTTTAGTTCAACTTCTCACTTTTATTCTGATGATATAGTTTGTAATAAAATGTTCTGGACATTCTAGTGTAGGTTAATATCCACGGTGAACACACACCTGCATCACACACACACACACACACACAGAAGAATGCAGTCACACACTGACAGACAGACAGACAGACAGACAGAGAGGAGCAAGGAAAAATATTGAGGGACAGAATAAAAACCTGATTGATTTGAAGAGAAGTGTGAGACAGAATAGAGAGAGAGGAGACGAAAACGAGACGAGCCCACGCTCACCCTCCCAGAGCGGCTCAGACAGCCAGACGATAAAAGAATTTACCCAGCTGGAGGAATTACAGTCACAGCCAAACTACACACACACACCGGAGTCATTCTGTGACAATACTGAGAATCCTCTTCAAGACCTGCAGCACAGACTGGCACATCTTACCCCAGCACAGCTCCCTCTGCTTTGTGCAACACATTTGTCTATGTCTACTGTCATTGCTGTAGGTTATTTGTGTGGTGCGTTCAGCTCAGTTTTATGCTTTATAAGTGTTTGCTTTGCAGTGCATTTCATAGATATCCAGGTAAACAAATCGAGTGAGAGAAAACTTGAAGCTTGAATATTAATAATATTACACATTTTGTTTTATGGAAATGCACATTTGACAGTAGCTTAAGTTGGGATACCGATGCAAGTTTGTTTTTACATCTGTAAAAATTGAATCTTTTATAGGGTACATTAGCCTAAAGACATTTCGTAAAAAAAGCAAAAAATGCGATAGCTCAACAACAAACAATACTATATTCCATTACTCCTTTAATACATGTTTACATTAACAATGTGATATGAATATCCCACATTTCTGCCACAATACCATGGAGTTACTACAGTAAATCCATAGTAGATGTTGGTGATTTGTGGATTGAAAAGCCTTCTAACTGGATCGCTGTGACACAAAGTTTCTCCTGTTTTCCGTGTCAGCGCTGTTTCAAACTAGTTTAAATCCGGAGACATTTGTGGTTTGTATCGCCGAACTTCTCACTCGATCTCTCACCGCTGTTTAGTGTCACATGATCGAGACGCTCAGCGAGTAAAACATTTGCTCTGAGCTGATAAATGTTCCGTATCGTTCTGCTTTTGGTGTGCAAATTCAGGCATTTGTCTTTCTGTTCTATAAATCTAAAGGGATTTATAGTCCTTATGCTTTGTCATGATCTTCAGTTTTTAAAAGATGGTCCTTAAACTGACTTTCATAAACGACAAAACAAGACGACATAAACAAAAAACCTACCCAGTTGACAAAAATATGTTCTAAGAACGTTTTGCATTAAGTTCCGAACGTTCAAAACATTCAGTTTTTTCTTGGTTATGCGAACGTTAAGGAAACATTCCAACATTACTTTTGAATGTTCTCTGAACAATCTGTATCAAGTAGTAACATTTAAAAAACGTTTGACAAACTAACCCTAAACCAAGCCCTAACTGTAACTCTATACATGTAATTAATTAATATTACTCAGTACTTATTTGAGTAAATACACTGTAACTTAAAATAAAGACCTGATAACTTTGAACTGATGTTCATTAACGTTACAGGAAGAATGTTTGTTCATAACGTTAGCTAATGTTCTGAGAATGTTCCCTGTTAGCTGGGTACACATCATCATTTACTAATTTATCTCAATAATGACTGTAGACATGGACAAATGTATAATATAAAGCACTCGACTCTTTTTGGCACAAATGAACCTCATACCCATCAGCCTTCAGCTCTCAGATCAGCAGGTGCATCATCTGACTGATTTGTGTGTGTGTGTTGCACTCTTCCTGGAGGAAGTTTTTAGTGTTTCAGAGTTGATCTTGATCAGTGTGTGTGTTGTGGGATCGTCTGGCTCGCTGAAGCATGCATCTATGTGTTCTGACAGTGTGTCCCTGTTTGCATGACTGCGAGCATTCCTGCATTAGAACCAAAACCAATCAGGCTCAATTAGAGCCGACCCGTCTGTGTGTGTGTTCTCACCCTGACAGGCCCCAGAGCGATGGTTGGGAATGAAGCCCCGGCGGCAGGGGTGCGGTTGAGCCGGGCACTGTTCACACGGGTGACCCCAGGCCCGTCCCACCGTTGCACAACACAGCGTCTTGGTGCAGACGATTCCCGTCAGCTGACCCTGACACATCTGGTTACTGACCGACGCGAAACAGGGTCCCGTCCTGTAATCTGCAGGACACAGAACACATTAAATACAGAGAGACAGGGATGAAACGCCTCCATTGTAGTCTTGAGGTTTCTTCCAGGAACAAATACTTCACAATATTCCTCATTTAAATAATTAATACGCAGAATAAAGGGGCGGGGCCTGGTTGAGTTAGTTAGTAGTGTGTTGAAACTGGCGGTTATGGTAAGGGGGCGGGACATTTCCCAAACACCAATCACAACACACTGCTCCAGCCGACCAATCAGAGCACATTGTGCTTTTCAGAAGGCGGGGCTTCATAGAGACAGGAACTAACTAGCAGTCATTACAAATAAAATGTGATTATCAATACCAATTAAAATAGCGCAACAAAACTGATATAGTAGCAATAGTGAAAATAAGTTTTTTTTAAAAGGTTAAAAATAAATATTACTATTATCCCAATTAAGGAAACTCATTTGACTTAGCCAATCACAACGAGACATTTACACAGAAGAATTTCAGAAATTAGTAACAATCCCAATAAAATGTTATGATTCTCAATAACAATTTCAGTAACACATAGTAAAATTTTAACAAAGTTAAAAAATAAATAAAAGTAATATTAAATGAAGACTAAAAATAAACAGAAGCGATAGAACAAATAAAAGCAACTGAATAAACATACATGCCAGATACTAATTGAAACTCTAAACCGTGATGTCTGATGCATTATTGTTGTTTTGACACACTAACGGACACACGCTTTTCATTTTAGTATTGACTTAATATTGAACATATACTGGTACTTTTGCTGTGCCTACAAACATTGGTATTGAAATAAATAATGAAGAATGAATGATGATGAGGAACATGCACTGATGTTCTTACCACGTTGATCGACTCACTGGGAGCAGGACAACACCCTGTACATGTGTGTGTGTGAGTGTGTGATGTCATGTGTGTGTTTGTCTGAAGGGGACACTCCCTGCACTGCTCAACATCTGGGAGCGATAAAACTCACACACACACACACACACACACACTCTCACTCTCACTCACAGAGGCCGCATTAGCTGAGCTTGATTCATTATGGAATTCATGA
>CM074441.1:33666630-33814130 GCA_037101425.1 Elopichthys bambusa | reverse complement strand
AGAAGCCATCCCCACAGGAGCTGCGACAAATCGCTGGGGAGGGAAAATAATGACTGACCATATTTACATTTCATAGACATCAAAAAACATCTATCTATCGTTCTATTTATCTCTGTGTATCTATCCATCATCCATCCGAGTTTCACGAGTTACACTGATAAATCATTTATTTAAAAAAACACTGCAATATTGCATTAAAAAAAGAATTGTCCAGTCTTCAAATTCATCCCACAAATCAAAGTCTGCAGACTGAGGTCTGGTCCTGCTGTCAGGTCTTTTTCCATGAGAACATCTTCCACTCAATCGAGGCCTATGCCAGCTGTCTTATTCAGGAAATATCGGCTTAATCGGATTAATGCAATTAAATGATGCATATGTAATTGGAATGCGACCAAACCCTGGTTATTACCGGAAAGCTCTAGTAAGTGCGGTCAGTGAGAGGTGAGGAGGTCAGAGAGACTTGGGCCATTGTGACCAAAATCCATTAGTGTGCCTGACCTTCACATGTAAACAACATCACCCCACCCACCACGCCTGGGAGACGGCAGACCGCCAAAATCACACTACGATCTTGAACGCTGCCAATCTATTCATTTACAGGACGGAAGCAAAAACAACCATCCAGTGCATGTATACTGACCCCCCCCCCCCGCCATCCACCACGGTACAGTCATGCAGATAGTGCGCGTGTGTGTTTACTTGTGCTTTACACACCAAACAGGAAGTGGATGAGGACTTACGGACGATGCACTGGTTCCCTCCGGTCAAGGTCTTCCATCCGGGACAGCAGTACGCATGGTGACGGGATCCACACACATTCGGCCTGCGGGAGGAGTTCGGCAAATCAACAACTTTTCAGAAGAAAATTCCAATTTTATTTGTCACACACATTTTAACTACTATGTACTTCCTTCAAAAACAAAAATGATGCATCAAATGGTTCATTTAAATCTTAGTAGTTCCACAATAGCTAGAGATACTTAATATAAAGTGGGACGCTTGTACATAGAATAAGACTAACATGTCTTAGTGAATGTTTGATATTTTAATCTAGATCAATGTATGTGATTATTGTTTTTTATTAGGATCTCTGTACATAGAATAAAACCAACAGGAATAAAAATAAATAAAATATAAATAAAAGAGTATAAAATAATTGAAAAAGATTAATTTAATTTAATTCCTGTGGTCTATTTAGTTATACACTCAAAAAAGATGCTGGGTTCAAAACAACCCAAGTTGGGTTGAAAATGGACAAACCCAGCGATTGGGTAGTTTTATTTGACTTTTATTATTATGTTTAATAAATGAACATTTATTAATAAGATTAATGAATAAGAATTAAACAATAAACATTTATTAAATTGCTTATTAATAAATGTTCACCTTTTGATTATTATCGTTTCCTCTAGTAATTATGTGTCTAATTTCCAACATATTTTGGGTTCATTTTAAGCCTGTCATTTTTAATCAATAGTTGAGTTAAATAAAACTACCCAGCAGGTTGGGTCAAACATTTAACCCAACCCTGGGTTTGTCCATTTTTAACCCAGCATTTTTTTTTTTTTTAGAGTGTATATTTTTATTGTATTTTCAGTTTATTGTTTATGCACTTATTTTTTTTCCCCATAGTTTGATATTTTCATCTAAATCATTTTTAATTATATGTAATTATTGTGTTTTATTAGGCTCATCAAAATGATCAGGAACACAGAATTTGAGATGTGTACAAAACAAACAATCAACAAAATTATGAAAACAGCACTTTCTTGCACTGTTTATGAAACCAAAGTGGTTATTAATGTTATTATGCCACTAGTTAACGCATAATTATGTGCGGTAAACATAGTTCCCACAGCCTTTAAAACTCGTTAACTGCTGCTAATGACAGTTTTACTATGGTGTTTGGAGTAAATGTTGTGATGGAGTTACCCCTTCAGCACGTCTTGCCCGCCGCCTCGCCGTTTCGATCGGCTCGCTCTCGGCTGCTCCGCGTCAGGCGTCTGCGCAGCTCTGTCTGCGCCTGCGTCGAGCGTCTGCGCAGATACACACAGCGACACGAGCGCTGAGAGTCCCGCCGCGAGCACGAGCAGCCGCCTCATTCTGCGCTCGCTCCCGCTGCACGACCAACAACTCGCATTATTAACAAAACTGATAAAACACACATTACGAACAAAAGAAGAGCTGTGTGTGTGTGTGTGTTTGTTAGTTATACGTGTTTGTGGAAAGTAAACACAAATACGACAACAGAGAAACTAAAGAAGCAAAACTGAGGGAAAGAAAGTTTCTGTACCTCCAGCAGATGATGAAGAAGATGAAGATGAAGTCTCCTCCAGTAAGTGTGCAAAAATAAAGACTTTAAAGTGCCTGATAAAAGTTGTCAGGGTGAGAAAAAGAGAGTGAAGGCGACGCAGAGATGCAACACAAAGCGCAGCAGGATGAGTGTGTGCGCTGCGGCTGCGTTACTGCATCAGCGCTCATTCTGCTGCGCCACTCAAACCTCGTCCAGCCGCAGCCGAAAACACTCGCTCCCCTCTGATCTCGCGAGAACATGCGCGATTTCAGTGCGGCGGGCATGACGAGTCTCATTTATGCCGCTTTTACATGAAAGCTCAAAAACTGTATGACATTTTGTAAGACTTTTTATGCCATGAATATTACTTTTTAAAGTCGACAATTTCAACTTAGTGTCATAAATCCGACTTTTCATATTTAAAAAGTTTTTTTAACATCGATTTAGTGTCATGATTTCGATTTTTTAAGACTTTTAAAGTCAGAATTTCGAATCTTTCATATAATTACGGCTTTTAAGTACTTAGTATGATCATAATGCCGATCGAATTTCAGTCACAACATCGATTTAGTATCGATTTTTAAAAATTTTTTTTGAATTTCTGTCATAATTACGGCTTTTAAGTAAGCAATTTTGAGTTAGTATGTCACAATTCCGACTTTTTATATCAAATTTTAGTCACAACATCGATTTAGTGTCATCATTTCGTTTTTTAAAGACTTTTTAAGTCAGAATTTCGACTTATTATATCGAATTTCAGTCACAACATCAATTTAGTATGTCATGATTTCGATTTCTTAAAGACTTTTTAAGTCAGATGTTCGACTTAGCATGTCATAATTCCGACATGACTAGCTTTCATATTATGATTTATAAAAGCATGATTTTTTTTTTCTAATGCGGTGGAAATTCAGTACTTTTATCCAAAGGGACGTACAAATGAAGACTATCACAACAAAAGGCGATCATTATAAGGAGACAACTATCATATTCAAGGTACTTCCAAGAACGCGATACATAGCCTAACTGTCACTCGTTTATAACTTTTAGATGAAATACCGTTGATGGTAATAATTCAGTGAACTGTTCTGATACTGTACTTCTAAAGCACCTTACCTGAATCACCACAACACCGGGAAGGTTTTGTGATAAATTAACTCAGTCAAAAAGTGCGTTTTTTAAGGTTTTTTTTAACTTTCACTTGCTGACAGACTTTGGCGCGCGGCTCGGGAGCGCGCCTCATACTTCTGCGGCAGCATCATCTCTTGTCCGCGTTCCCAGTCACGTTAGGCGCGGGCGCGCGCTCGCTGGCAGCACCTTGACTCATGTAATGAGAGAACACGAACAATGCACAATGAGAGAGGGGGCTCATGGGAAACAATTTATGACTTTTACCCTCCAGACGTGCTGCACAATACACAATTCAAACCATGAGCATGTCAAAGCGCTGGTTTTGAGAGGCATGTGGTCTCACTTACTAAAAAAAAAAACAACAACAACAAAAACATACATTTTAGACCTTGTATCATGGTGATACCATGTCAGTTTTTGAAGTACATTGGAGCACCATGTAAATACCAGTGTATGGAAGCTTATTAAGCTCATAACTTGCATTTTCGAGATATAAACTTGCAATTCTGAGAAGAAAATGTAAATCTGTTTGAGAATGAGTTGTGCATCTTGACATTTCAGCTGTATATGTGTGTTTAGAGTGTAGAAACGAGGAGATATCAACCCAACAGAGTCAAGACTGAGACTGATGCAGGAACAATGGCACACGGTGGGTGGAGAAACAGACCATCTGAACACGAGCCGCACCCTCCTCTCGCTGGTCTCGCTCGGTGTAAGTGTGTGTGTGTGTGTGTGTGTGTGTGTCAATCATCAGAAACTCAAGTCAACATTGAAGTCAACATGAACTCAAAACTAACCCATTTACTTTCTTAATACACATTCTCGATCTCATCAGTGTAATATAATCAAATAAATGTTTGTCTTCATCAATCTACACTGGTCCTCTGAAACGACTTTCCTTTTGGTTGGTCGCACAACACCTTTCCTTTCACACACATTGCAAATTTCATGCATATTTCACCACGTCCGCTGCATAAATGTATACACTAATATATTATGTGCACGATTTACTATTTCATTCCCTTGATTTACTAAAACATGCATGATTTATAAATCGAGGGAACAAATTATTACGATTACATTTTTTTGCATATTTACGTATTTTTCTGCGTTTATTTGATCAAAAACACAGTAAAAAAAACACTTTCACTGTTGTTAGTTTCACTCAGACCATCCTTGTTCACGTTACTTAAAAACTCATGTAACTTAATTTAACTGAGTTGTTTATTTTGTAGAGCAAATGGTTAATTTAATATAATTGAATCTATAAATGTCGTCACCTTATGTAATAAACTTTAAGTAAACTGCACATAAACATTATATAACAGTGACAAATTCAAATGATTTGTATGTATTCAAAGAAATTTTGTCAGTTTTACTTGAATTTATTTTGTTCATACAACTAAATTGTTATTTGTACAAATTACTCAATATAGTTGCGTGGAACCCACTTGACGCTGCTTTTTTAAGTAAATCCAACAATTAATTTTGAGTGAGTCTATATTATTACAATTTAAAACAGCTGTTTTCTATGTGAATATATCATAAAGTGTAATATATTCCTGAATTTTCAGCATCATTACTCCAGTCTTGAATAGAAAGTTCAAAAGAACAACATTTATTTAAAATACAATCTTTTGTAACATTATAAATGTATTTACTGTCACTTTAATGCATCCTTGTTGAATAAAACTATACATCTCTATTTAAGATCTTACTTACCCCACACTTTTGAATGGTGGTGTATGACAGTTTCCACAAAAATATGAACTGTTTTCAACATTGATAACAATCATAAATGTTTCCTGAGCAGCAAATCAGAATGATTTCTGAAGGATCATGTGACACTGAAAACTGGAGTAATGATGCTGAAAATTCAGGAATAAATTACACTTTACTATATATTCACATAGAAAACAGCTGTTTTAAATTTTAATAATATTTTGTGATTTTTACTGTATTTTTAATCCAATAAATTCAGCTTTGATCACAGGAATAAATTACACTTTACTATATATTCACATAGAAAACAGCTGTTTTACATTGGAATAATATTTAGTGATTTTTACTGTATTTTTAATCCAATAAATTCAGCTTTGATCACAAGAATTAAAAATATTTCACTATTTATTCACATAGAAAACAGCTGTTTTACATTGGAATAATATTTAGTGATTTTTACTGTATTTTTAATCCAATAAATTCAGCTTTGATCACAGGAATAAATTATACTTTACTATATATTCACATAGAAAACAGCTGTTTTACATTGGAATAATATTTAGTGATTTTTACTGTATTTTTAATCCAATAAATTCAGCTTTGATCACAGGAATTAAAAATATTTCACTATTTATTCACATAGAAAACAGCTGTTTTAAATTGTAATAATATTTAGTGAATTTTACTGTATTTTTAATCCAATAAATTCAGCTTTGATCACAGGAATAAATTACACTTTACTATATTCACATAGAAAACAGCTGTTTTAAATTTTAATAATATTTTGTGATTTTTACTGTATTTTTAATCCAATAAATTCAGCTTTGATCACAGGAATTAAAAATATTTCACTATTTATTCACATAGAAAACAGCTGTTTTAAATTTTAATAATATTTAGTGAATTTTACTGTATTTTTAATCCAATAAATTCAGCTTTGATCACAGGAATAAATTACACTTTACTATATATTCACATAGAAAACAGCTGATTTACATTATAATAATATATCACTGTTTTTACTGTATTTTTGATCAAATAAATGCAGCCTTGATGAGCAGAAGAGACTTTTCTTTAAAAAAAATCGTAATTCTTCCAAACTTTGATGGCCAGTGTCGTGGGGTTAAATGGCTTGTGAGTGGCGTTCGTTGTGTTGTGCATTAGCTATCTTAACGTCACAGTTCAGCAGGATTCCCGCGGCCGTCAGCGTGTCTCAGGGTCCCGTCGGCTGTGGGGTTCGAGGCTGATCAACAGTGTTTCTGCTCATTCTTCTGTGTTTACTTTCTCTAAGGCTCGGCGCTATGGCTTAAACAGATGCTGCAATATACTGACCTACTTTTCAGGAATTCAGTCCTCTCTCTCACTGCACGTGACCCAATAACAGCATCCCATTCCTGTTCCTGTTCCCGGCCTCGTGTGGATCGCAGACGGATGGAGGGACGGGGGGGTGCGTGTGCCTGTGCGAAAGCGTCTTACTCAAACTTTCTCACACTGTTTATTTGCTTTGGCTCAGGAGCGAGTGTGTCTCCTTTCATTTCCCGTGGTCTTGGACTCCAGGAATCGAGCGCTCTGACTCCCAGACGATCAACGATATGGGAGGAGTATCTGAAATCTCACAGAATCAATCATCATTAATCACGTCTAGATTGCTTTGATATCACAGAGCATTCAGGTTCATGTAGCGCCGCCTGCACAACCGCACACAGAGATTATAAGATTTCAACTGAGTTTTTACCTTTGAAACCGCAGACGGCGCTCACATGATGCTCAGGTGTTGCCAGGGTGTTGCTATGCAGTTGCCAAGGTATTCTGAGTGGGTCATTTTGTTTCAGTGTTTCCATTATTGGCATTGATGGTTTCCATTGAACCTTTCCATCGTACAAAAGGTTTCTTATAATGGAAAAAGGTTCTTTAGATTATTGAAATGTTCTTCGCATTTAGAAAAAAATGGTTCTTTTAGGAACTGTTCACTAAAAGGTTCTTTGGGAAAACTTGTTAAAATTGTTCTTCTATGGCATCACTGTGGCATCACTTTTATTTTCAAGTGGTGAACTTTTCCATTGGACAAAAAGTTCTTACACCATTAAAAATAAAGTTTTTTTTATTGGCATCAATGACTTCATGAAGAACCTTAAACATCCATGGAACCTTTTTGTAGCACAAAAGTGTCTTTATAGTGGAAAAGTATGGAAGCTGGTTTCCACCAATAAAAAAAAAAAGGAAAAAAAATAGGTAACTGCGACTTTTTAGCTCGCAATTCTGACTTTTTTTTAATCAAAATTGCGAGATATAAAGTTAGAATTGTGAGAAATAAAGTCCAAATCTGAAGAAAAAAGACTTTCTTAGAACTGAGATAAACTTGCAATTCTGACAGTCTTTTTTTCCTCAGAATTCTGACTTTATATCTCGCAATTCTGACTTTATATCACAATTCTGACTTTATTTCTTGCAATTCTGACTTTATATCTCGCAATTCTGACTTTATATCACAATTCTGACTTTATTTCTCGCAATTCTGACTTTATATCTCGCAATTCTGACTTTATATCATGCAATTCTGACTTTATATCACGCAATTCTGACTTTATATCTCGCAATTCTGACTTTATATCTCGCAATTCTGACTTTATATCACAATTCTGACTTTATATCTCGCAATTCTGACTTTATGTCTCGCAATTCTGACTTTATGTCTCGCAATTCTGACTTTATATCACAATTCTGACTTTATATCTCGCAATTCTGACTTTATATCACAATTCTGACTTTATTTCTCGCAATTCTGACTTTATATCTCGCAATTCTGACTTTATATCATGCAATTCTGACTTTATATCACGCAATTCTGACTTTATATCTCGCAATTCTGACTTTATATCTCGCAATTCTGACTTTATATCACAATTCTGACTTTATGTCTCGCAATTCTGACTTTATGTCTCGCAATTCTGACTTTATGTCTCGCAATTCTGACTTTATATCACAATTCTGACTTTATATCACAATTCTGACTTTGTCTCGCAATTCTGACTTTATATCACAATTCTGACTTTATATCTCACAATTCTAACTTTATATCTCGCAATTCTGACTTTATATCTCGCAATTCTGACTTTATATCACAATTCTGACTTTATGTCTCGCAATTCTGACTTTATGTCTCGCAATTCTGACTTTATGTCTCGCAATTCTGACTTTATATCACAATTCTGACTTTATATCTCGCAATTCTGACTTTATATCTCGCAATTCTGATTTTATATCACAATTCTGACTTTATATCTCGCAATTCTGACTTTATATCTCGCAATTCTGACTTTATATCTCGCAATTCTGACTTTATATCACAATTCTGACTTTATGTCTCGCAATTCTGACTTTATGTCTCGCAATTCTGACTTTATGTCTCGCAATTCTGACTTTATATCACGCAATTCTGACTTTATATCACGCAATTCTGACTTTATATCTCGCAATTCTGACTTTATATCTCGCAATTCTGACTTTATATCACGCAATTCTGACTTTATATCTCGCAATTCTGACTTTATATCACGCAATTCTGATTTTATATCTATCTCGCAATTCTGACTTTATATCACGCAATTCTGATTTTATATCTATCTCGCAATTCTGATTTTATATCTATCTCGCAATTCTGACTTTATATCACGCAATTCTGACTTTATATCTCGCAATTCTGACTTTATATCGCAATTCTGACTTTATCTCGCAATTCTGACTTTATCTCGCAATTCTGACTTTATATCTATCTCGCAATTCTGACTTTATATCTATCTCGCAATTCTGACTTTATATCTATCTCGCAATTCTGACTTTATCTCGCAATTCTGACTTTATCTCGCAATTCTGACTTTATATCACGCAATTCTGACTTTATATATATTTCGCAATTCTGACTATATCTAACTCGCAATTCTGACTTTATATATCACAATTCTGACTTTATATCACGCAGTTCTGACTTTATATCTATCTCGCAATTCTGACTTTATATCTATCTCGCAATTCTGACTTTATCTCGCAATTCTGACTTTATCTCGCAATTCTGACTTTATCTCGCAATTCTGACTTTATCTCGCAATTCTGACTTTATATCACGCAATTCTGACTTTATATATCACAATTCTGACTTTATATCACAATTCTGACTTTTTATCACGCAATTCTGACTTTATATCGCAATTCTGACTTTATATCTCGCAATTCTGACTTTATATCTCACAATTCTGACTTTATATCACGCAGTTCTGACTTTATATCACGCAATTCTGACTTTATATCGCAATTCTGACTTTATATCACGCAATTCTGACTTTATATCGCAATTCTGACTTTATATCTATCTCGCAATTCTGACTTTATATCTCACAATTCTGACTTTATATCTCACAATTCTGACTTTATATCACGCAATTCTGACTTTATATCACAATTCTGACTTTATATCTATCTCGCAATTCTGACTTTATATCACGCAGTTCTGACTTTATATCACGCAATTCTGACTTTATATCACGCAGTTCTGACTTTATATCTCGCAATTCTGACTTTATATCTCACAATTCTGACTTTATATCTCACAATTCTGACTTTATATCACGCAGTTCTGACTTTATACTTCGCAATTCTGACTTTATACCTCACAATTCACTCGCAATTGCAAGAAAAAAAGTCAGATTTGTGAGATGAAAAGTCGCAGTTATACCTTTTTTATCTTTTATTTGGTGGTGGAAACAAGCTTCCATAGAAAAGCATTCTTTAGATCGTTAAAATTTGTCACACCAAGAATAAAATGGTTCTTTTCAAAACTTAAAATTGTTCCTCTATGGCATCACTGCTAAAAACCCTTTTTGAACCTTTATTTTTAAGAGTGAAAGAGCTTTTTTTTTTTCACAGGGAAGAACCTTGTGTGGAATGAAAAGTTTAAAGGCTCTTCGTGGAACCATAGTTGCCAATAAAAAAACGTTATTTCTAAAAGGAACAAAAACATGGTTCCTCTATGGCATTGCAGTAAAAACCCATTTTTGAAACCTCTAATTTTAAAAGTGTATAGTGAGTCATTAATCACGGGTATTGATTCGATTCGATTGATACTTTATTAATCCCCAAGGAAATTCAAGAGTAGTCAGGTTTCAGGATTGAACACTGGTCTTTGTGCTTCTTTTCTGCCGTTCTCATACAGACACGCTCGTGTTTAACATCATCCAGCTTTGCTTCATCTTCATCATCTGATATTGAGCAGCATTCAAGTCTTCCAGCTTCTGGAGCAAACAGCTTCAGCTCCACTGAACACCTTCCCAAAGCACTTGGAATCAAATTGGTGCTTCTTGGCAAATAATAGACAAACGTTTGTGTTCTTCTTGGTGTTCTTTCTGATTGTGGCACCACAAACGCTGAGCTGTGAGGAGCCTGCAGTTCTTTGGACGATCTTTTGTGATGGTCTGGATGATTTTAGGCTGCGCCTCTGGAGAAACCTTGGCAGGCCGGCCGCTCCTGGGGAGTTTCACCACCGTTCCAAGAGTTCTTCGCTCCGACATTATGGCTCTCGCCGTTGGTCTGTTCAGATCCAGAGTCTTGGAATCGTCTGTGTAACCTTTTCCTGACTGATAGACTCAATATATGAGTATCTCTTTTTTATTCTCTCATTAAAACTCTCTTTGATCAGGTGAATTGTGCTTGTTAAATCTTTGTGAGGGTCAACGGCACAGTTGCTCAAAGCTGACTTTAATCAATCGAATTGTACATTAAACCAGCTGTTGGATTTATGGGTTGCACATGAGCTATTAGTATGGAGAGCATCTGCTGTGTGAATTGTGATGTATTGCTGTGTTGTGCAGCACCCCTATCAAAGACAAAGAAGTAAAGATCAGAATGTATGCAAAGAGAATCAGTTAACAATGCTCCTACAATCATTATTAGGACTTCTCATGAGGACTTCAATGCATCAGCATCAGAGGCAAATATCTGCAAACAAAGATGAGAATGTGTTTTTTGTCGATCACAGGCTGTTTGGTGTTACAGAGACGTTTAGGATCATCCAGCACGCTTCTGTTGTTTGGATATTTCAGCCCTCTTGAGGTTCATTTCTCTCCTTTGACACGCAGGAAAACACTGACGACCTCCCTTCACATTTTTCACCATCTACGGTTTGGAAAACTTGTGTTTTGGGTTGACACGGGTCATTTGGCCAGACCAACACACACGCACACATAAACATGCATACATGCACTCACATGTGCGCTGACATGCTAGGAATGTTTGTAAGATTCTGTTCAGATGTGACGCCAAACACAGACATGCTGTTAAATCAACCAAAACTCAATCCAATGTCTTTAAGAGATTTGATGATCATAAATATTCTTCCTCACACAGCTTGTATCAAAAAAATGGTTCTACATGTGAAGCGCCTGACGGAACCCTTTAAGGTTCTACATGTGAAGCGCCTGACGGAACCCTTTAAGGTTCTACATGTGAAGCACCTGACGAACCCTTTAAGGTTCTACATGTGAAGCGCCTGACGAACCCTTTAAGGTTCTACATGTGAAGCGCCTGACGGAACCATATAAGGTTCTACACGTGAAGCGCCTGACGGAACCCTTTAAGGTTCTACATGTGAAGCGTCTGACGAACCCTTTAAGGTTCTACATGTGAAGCGCCTGACGGAACCATATAAGGTTCTACACGTGAAGCGCCTGACGAACCCTTTAAGGTTCTACATGTGAAGCGCCTGACGGAACCCTTTAAGGTTCTACACGTGAAGCGCCTGACGGAACCATATAAGGTTCTACATGTGAAGCGCCTGACGGAACCCTTTAAGGTTCTACATGTGAAGCGCCTGACGGAACCCTTTAAGGTTCTACATGTGAAGCGCCTGACGGAACCCTTTAAGGTTCTACATGTGAAGCGCCTGACGGAACCCTTTAAGGTTCTACACGTGAAGCGCCTGACGGAACCCTTTAAGGTTCTACATGTGAAGCGCCTGACGGAACCATATAAGGTTCTACATGTGAAGCGCCTGACGGAACCCTTTAAGGTTCTACATGTGAAGCGCCTGACGGAACCCTTTAAGGTTCTACATGTGAAGCGCCTGACGGAACCCTTTAAGGTTCTACAGGTGAAGCGCCTGACGGACCCTTTAAGGTTCTACATGTGAAGCGCCTGACGGAACTTTTTAAGGTTCTGCATGTGAAGAGTCTGACAGAACACTTTAAGAATCTACATAGAACCTTTTCTTCTAAGAGTGCAGTGTGGACAGAGAGCATATTGAAATGAAAAGGTTGTTTTCAAATGCATTCAGATTAATGCAGACGTAGCCTGATATAAATCTGTTTATTTGTGGTCATTCAGCCTGATTAGAGCATCTGACATCAGCATACAGCAGGTGATGAACCGACGGCGCTCCTCATTTGATCACAACTCTAGAACCAGAGCGTAACGTGTCTCTGATGTTTGAGGTCATTCACTCGCTGACTCACACTGACTCGCCCATCGCACATTACCCAAGACAAATAACGACCCTCAGATGATGTCATCCAATCAGATCTGTGTGTTAGATCCATCAACAGCACAACGACACGCAGACAGATGCAGAGGGCGACAGACGGCGGATGTTCACAGCTGCAGAATCTTGTTTTCCTGTCGTCTGACAAAAGCCCCTCAGTGGTAAAGATTAATGCCACAGTAAACACACACACACAGCAGCCGCGGGCAGCATTTTTCTAAGCGTGTGTCACTGTTGGCTCCAGACGCATTTGGAGATGCATCACATGCTGTTGGACCGACAGTAAAAAACCCAACACCTGATGATTGTAAAAACATAAGAACTTAAAGTCGACATGAAACGGAAGTTGCGCTAGCCTTTTCTCCCCTATTGTGCCGTACATCCAAGTAAAGCGACTTCTGGAACAAGAACAAATGTAGGGCGGGGCTTGATTTTGATTGGATGGTTGTGGTTTGCTATTGGTGGATCTCATGTGAGTGACAGGTTGCCCCGCCCTCAACATCAGAGAAGAGATGCTGCAAGAGGGAGAAGATATTCTGATTCAAGATTACGAGGAACATGAATTCAACACAATAACCGATAAATCATTTGGAATAAACACTGCAATATTCCATAAAAAAATAAGAACTATCAATTTTAATCTGATGGCGACTTGAAAGAACAGCTAAGAAGGAGCCTAATGTGTGTTTACAAACAAAGCAGCATGTTCTCATCTACAGACCAGCATGTTCAGTCACGTCTGCAGTGAATTCATGGACACACAGAGCGTCACAGCTCGAGTCTGCAGCTTTGGTTTCGTACTTGTAAACGTCTGTCATTAGCATGTTTCTGAGCAGGTTTTGGATGTTTTATGAAGAGGCCGGTCGCTCACAGACGGCTCTATTCGCTCTCATAATCAAAAACATGAATTCCAAAAGCGTTACTGGCCTCAGGCAGTGCATGATGGGAAATAACGCCACTTCTCGGCATCTTTAATACACTGGAATCCGGTGATTTTGGCATTACCGCAGAAATCAAAATGCTTAAGATGTGAAAAACATGAAGTCGAGCGTCTCGTCAGCAATCGGGAATCATTCCAGTGTGTTTGTACTAAACGACCCGGAACGATTTCAATGACTGAACGTCCGCGCTCAAAATGACTTTCTTCCTTGTCTAGTTTTCTAGCAAAAACATCTAAACATTCATAAATCAAGATGCATTTACTGAAGAAGCAAAATGACCGAAGATATTAAGTCAAAATGAAGCGAGTTTGTGCTTAAACAAAGTGGGGTCAGAAAAACAATCTTGAAGATTATCTTGATTACCATATTGTTCTTGTCTGATGCATTTTTCACTAAACAAGACTTAATATCTTCAGTCATTTTGCTTCTCCAGTAAATGTATCTTGATTTAAGAATGTTTAGATATTTGCATATCTCTTTTTTTTTTTGCAGTGTGTTTCTCTTTCGATGTGAAATACTCACTGAAACCTGTTCATCACTCCTCTGCATTTATTTGTTCCAGCTGTTTGTGGGTTTCTGTGTTACTGCTGCTTCACGGTCAGGGTGGGTTAAACTGTGGTCTTACTTTACTAGGTCATCTGACTGCGAAAACATTTAGAACACCCTAGCAACCGTATAGCAATTCCCCAGCAACCAGCCACAACAGTGATATTTGACAGTCTCTGTTCTTCTGTCCAGCACAGAATCTGTCCGACTCCAACTGAGGAATTCTGGAAAGCCCCTCCGTCTGAGAGAGAGGTTCACGTGAGCTGCGAGATGAATGCGAGCAGCTGTCTGACGTCACCCAGCACTTCTCCACCCAAACTCACATCAGCTTACACTCAACAGGCATCAAAGTTTCGACTGCGATTCTGATTTGGATGCAGTTCTTCTGTCTGACTCCAGAAGGTTTCGTGCCAGATTTTACAACAGTTTTAAACTGATGAAATCTGAAGCATCTCAGCACGTTTCACGTTTTTTTCTGACTTCAGATCTGTGCCAGCTTTGTTCTCCTCAAACTTCGATCTGCACTTAGACAAGAGCGCCACCTGATGACAGCAATTTACAACCATTTACTTTCTGAATACAAGCTCCTGATCTCATCAGTGACATTATTCTATCAAAAGAAATGTTTGTCATCATAATCTTTTCACCTAAATGCTCTGCTAAAATCATCTAGCTCAGCTTATATATATATATATATATATTGATTTTAAGGCGTTTTAGCTAATTTTGTTTTGTCATATTTTAAGTCATCATGAACCCTTGGTTGAGAACTATTGATCCCACTAAAAATCAAATATGTAGATATAAAATATAATTAAAAAGATGCATAAATAAATATAAAAACATAAAAAATAAATGAAAGAATATATAAAAGTTTGAATAATAAAATAAATGTAAAAGCAAACATAAAATAATGAATCAAAAATAAATTCAAGATTCAATTTAATTCAAAATTAATTATATATTTGTGTTATCAAGTCATTTATTCCTCTATTTATTTTCCCATTATTACAATATTTATTTATTTATTTATTAATGTTTTGTCTTCCATAGTCGTAGGTGATGCACAGAAACCCAAAAATGATTAACATCAGAAAAAAGACATTAAAATGCAGAGAGGAAGCAGCACAGATCAAAAGATCCCACTAACCTTGGTTTGCATCAATCACTCCTCTCTTCTTTCTCTTTACGCGAAAATGACATACTACCACAACAAAATTAACAATTCTTCTGATTCTCGCAACCTTTTCCTCTCTTTTTAGTCCTCCTCCTCCCAGTCCGTCATCAACCCTAACAGCTGACGACTTTGCCACATTCTTCATAAATAAAACAATAACCATCAGAGGCCAATTTTCCACACCACAAACGAACACACATCTCTTCTCTTCTCAACTCTCGGAGGCTAGCATCTCCAAACCTATCCTTTCCAATCAGCGTACTACCTGTCCGCTTGATCTCATCCCCATTCATTGCTAAGACACTTGAACGAGTCGTGTTCAACCAAGTCTCTACCTTTCTTACTCAGAAGAACCTCCTGGACAACAGCCAGTCTGGCTTCAAAAGCGTGCGCTCAACGGAGACTGACAAGAGCAGCTTCCAAATCATCCGTACTCATCTTGCTGAATCTATCTGCTGCTTTTGACACCGTAAACCACCAGATCCTCTTGTTAACCCTCATGCATCCGTGGAGAGGTGAGGTGTCTAAGTCGCAACATCTAGCTACCGGAGTGCCTCAGGGCTCAGTGCTTGGACCGCTTCTCTTCTCCATCTACATGTCATTACTAGGATCTGTCATTCTATAACTGCTATGCTGATGACACACAGCTCTACCTCTCATTCCAGACGGTCGCTGCTCGCATCTCAGCTTGCCTGACAGAGATTTCATGATGGATGAAGGACCACCACCTTCAACTCAACCGTGCGAAGACAGAACTGCTTGTGGTCTCAGCCAACCCAACTTCTCCATTCAGCTAGACTCGTCAACCGTAACTCCATCCAGCACAGCCAGATGTGATTGATGATCATTTTAACTTCACAGATCACATTGCTAGAACGTTAGCCACTTTCATCTTTTTTGTCAACACTTGACCCATTAATACTAACACTTACTATATATATATATATATATCGATTTAAAAAAAAACGAAACACCTTGCTATGTGTACTGTGCTAGACTGAGACTAGTCACAGCACCTATTGTTACCTTTTTATTGCTTCTGTTGTTCTCATTTGGATAAAAGCGTCTGTAAAATGATTAATGATGTGTTACTGCTGGGAAACGAGAAGATTCTCTGGACCATAAGCCTCCACGTCCGCTGGTCTTGCTTTAGGATTTGATTTTGATATAAAACACGTCTTTATACAATCGCATCAATTCCTGATTCGTTTCTCATTGAACACATGTAAAATGGTTGCAAAACACTTCACACTCATTCTGAGAAAACAAACACATGTGGTACAGTAGATAGTTTACTGAAAACAGTTTAATTGTATTAACGATCAGTCAGAGAACAGTTACTGCATGTACAGACGCTGTGACTTCACCATCAGAACGGCAGAGATGCGTGATAGTTTCACATTAGTGACCAAAGCATGTTCATGTTTATGTACATAGTGCAAAAGACACGCCGATGAGAATCACTCCAAACACAGAGAGAGAAGGAGAGAGAGAGAGAGAGACACGGATCCGAACGCTGCTACAGGAAGCTTATTGCACCGAGATCAATCGTGATGATCCAGAACATTTACACGGTTACATCACGACGGATCGGACTCTCCATTCACCCTCACGTTAGTCACGAATACACCCGCTGAGACATTTACCAAGAGATCGTTAATGTACATCATTATAACGTCAGAAATCCTTCATGTGGAGCTGAACGTGACTGAGCCGCATCCAAGACTAAAGATGGAGGAGAAAGACTGAAGTAAACATGGTTAGAAAGACAAACACACACAGAGAGGAGCTTCTGCCCATCTGAAGCACCAGAATACGGTACAGCAATTTACCGACACGACCGCAGGAAACGATCCTATCAGTACCAGGAGAAATCATTTAACACGTGAAATAAAACACCCCCGATCCGTTTCAGTTCAAGCGCGATAAATAGAACCGAAGACGACAGAATATTAGAAACATTTAAACATGTTATTTACACCAGGATTCGTTCATTTGTCCACGTCATTAGTTATGCATCGAGTTTCTCTTCTGCAGCGTTCGTTAATGCTTTGGTTAGACTAAACGCACGCTTAGATGCTGGAATGAACAAACGTTCATTTCCTACATTAATTTTAAGAAAGAATTCACCCAAACCTTTCAATCATTTACTCACCCTCATGTCGCTCTAAAGAAGCGTGACTTTATTTCTTCAGTGGAAGCATCGTGACAGTGGTTCATATGAATCGTTCTTCCGAGTGATTCAGCTCTACGTTTAATGGAATCGTTCGGCCGAAAATAGTCATTCTGTCATCATTTAACATGCTCTCGTATGGTTCTTTCTTTTTTCAGCGGAACATTTTGAGAAATTACTCAAATGATATCTGAAACGTTCAGAAATGATGACAGAATGAGCTATCCCTGTAAGACATCAAGTCACTACACAACCAATGGTGCGTTTTGAGATGTACAGAGCTGATATGAGTCATATGGACGACTGTTATGATGCTTTACGGTGCCATTTCTGGAGCTCAACAGCATCAGTCATTGTTCATAATGATGAAGAGCATCATCTGAAGATGAAAAGTCGCGTGGGTTTGAGGGTGAGCCGATGATGACAGCGTTTAAACGGTCGGTGAATCGTTCACAGAGAGAGTGTGAGCGGGTGGTCTGTCCGTTACAGTTTCCTGAGTCAGTGTTTGTGAGTGTGAAATGGCCGTCAGCCCGTGTGTGCGTCTGGCTCTGGCGCATCTTTATCGTCGGCCGCCGGTTCGGCGAGGTCAGAGGAGTCGAGCTCTTCCTCGTCGCTTATCCGCACCTCCTCGTCTTCCTCGTCCTCCGTGCTGCTCTGACGCCGCAGCTGCAGGTTCTCCAGCGTCTTGGAGACCCACGATTCAATGCGGCTGCTGAGCGGCACGATGGGCTCGGGCGCGTAGTCCTCCTCCTCTTCCTCCTCCTCGTCCTCCTCCTCCAGCATGCCGGGCACCAGTGTGCTGGTGGTGCTGGTGATGGAGGAGTTGAGTCGGTCGCGGCAGCTGCCGTCCAGCGAGCCCGTCTCAGTGCTCTGCTGCGACGCCCACTCCAGCCGGTCGTCCGTGCGGGACTCATCCCTCTCCGGCGCTCGGGCAGCTGCGGGGCTCGGGCTGGGCGTCGGCTGCGGAGGCGGTGACGCAACCTCACGCTGCTCCTTGTTGTTCCCTCTGCTGATGGGCTCAGACTCCAGCGGCTCTGGGGCGTCTGCGCTCTCCACCATCGTCCTCCAGTTGGTTTCTGTACACAGAACATTTAGAGAGATTATATTTTACAAAGTCTTGATGTTGTTTTTGGGCTCTACTAGACTGAATGTTGATTATTTTGCTCATATTCTCCATTGTTGCAGCTCCTCTCTTCCCAGTCTGTCAGTAACACTTCCTGTCTCTATGAAGCCCCTCCTTCTGAAAAGCACAATGTGCTCTGATTGGTCGCTCCTTACCATAACCGCCAGTTTGACACACTACTAACTAACTCAAACAGGCCCGCCCCTTTATTCTGCATATGAATTATTTAAATGAAGAATATTGTGAAGAAAACTCAAGATGGAGGCGTTTCAGGGCAGTTCAGAAACACTGACACTGATATAGAGAAGAACAGGAACTAAAGATCTCTGTAGATGGAGACATTTTAATCATTCGTGATCCAACATTGTGATATCGCACGGCCCTGGTCATACCGTATTCCTTCTCGTTGACCTCTGAGATGGGCTCAGAGATGACGCTGCAAAAGGAGATGGCGCTGGCGGCAGACGGGTTTCTGGAGTGGCCCATGTGGTGCGTGACCTTCTTGACGTTCTTCAGCGCCTCCTCGGCCTGCTCCTGCTCCAGAGCGCTGACCATATCCTTATACGCCCTCCGCGCCTCCTCCGTCAGAGACACCAGCTTATTGAACAGACCCTGAACACACACACACACTTATATGCATGCATCTGGCAGAAGCTTTCATCTATTGCATTTAATTTTATGCATGAGTGTGTGTGTGTGTGTGTGTGTGTGTGTGTGTGTACCTCTGCTCCAGAGTAGTTAAATATTCCCACGACGCTCACAGGCACGAGTTTATTCACACAGCGGCCCAGAGCCTTGCGGCCCAGAGCGAATACGAACGGGATCTCCTGCTCCCTCGCCATGGCAATGACGTTATAAAGGGCCTCGTCCAGACCACCTGCACACACACGTCACAAAAACACTTTAAACACTTTTGATTCGGACTGTGGGACTCATAATTACAGATGGTTTCTCAATGCAGCTCAACAGAGGCGTTTCTCACCTTTGGCCTGGATCTTCTCACAGTTGGGTGAGATGATGACACATTTGATCTTGTGCAGTTTCATGTGTTTGGTGACCTCTCGCAGTCCCATGACCAGCCGCCGCTTGGCTTTGGCTTTGCTGGGCTCTTTCTGATAAATGCGCTCCTGAAAGCGAACCAACTCCTGCAAGAGCAGCGTCACGCTCTCGTCGATGTCCTTACTCAACACCTGATTACAGTACCTGACACACACACACGTCATGATAACACGACTGATAATCTACAGCGGCTTCTAAAGACATTGTTAAAACAAAACAAAAATAACTACTTTATTCAACAAATTTGTTCTTTCCTAGTTTTCCAGCCAAATATCTAAACATTCTTAAATAAAGTTAAACGGATAGTTCACCCCAAAATGAAGTTTCTGTCATTAATTGCTCCCCCTCATGTCGTTCCACACCTTCGTTCATCTTCAGAACACAAATTAAGATATTTTTGATAAGACTCGTCCATAGACAGCAATATAATCAACACTTTCAAGGTCCAGAAAGGTACTAAAGACATCGTCATGTGACTGCAGTGGTTCAACCTTAATGTTATGAAGAGACGAGAATACTTTTTGTGCGCAAAAACAAAACAAAAATAACTTTATTCAGCAATCTCTTCCCTGTCATTATCCTTACGCAGTAACACAGTGAAGCTTCTGTGTTTACGTCCGAACGCCAGCTCAGTATTGGCTAAAGCTGATCATGTGATCAGCACGACGCATGCGTGTGACGCTGACGCAGGAGCCGGCCAATAACGAGTCGTCGTTCTGACCTTGAAGCGCTGGACATAAACAACGTGTGAGAATGAGAAGAGATTGTTGAATAAAGTTATTTTTGTTTTGTTTTTGCGCACAAAAAGTATTCTCGTCTCTTCATAACATTAAGGTTGAACCACTGCAGTCACATGACGATGTCTTTAGTACCTTTCTGGACCTTGAAAGTGTTGCTGTCTATGGACGAGTCATAAACCTCTCGGATTTCATCAAAAATATCTTAATTTGTGTTCTGAAGACGAACGAAGGTCTTACGGGTGTGGAACGACATGAAATTTCAGAAATTTCATTTTTGGGTGAACGAACCTTTTAAGGTCAGTTTTGCCTGTTATAGAGCAAATAAACAACATAAATTTGCTGAAACAAAGAAAAAAAAAATAAAAGTAAATAAAATATCGGTATCAGAATCAGCCAATCACAATTGGCCATGAAAAATCAACAGTGCAGTACATTTTGTAAAATTTGAAACATGACACCCACTAGAGGAGGAGTTAAAGGCTTTAAACAGGATGGATTTTGGGTGTTTAAGCTTTCAAATGATACTTAATTTATGATGATTACTAAAATATTTGAAGGGGGAAAAAAGACAAAATAAGGGTTTATAGTTTAAAAGTATAAATCAATCAGATGTTTTGAATCAAAAGCCAGATTGTGTGGGAGCTCAAAAATAAGTGTCATTTTAGTGTGAGTGGCCAACAGAAAATAATCCTTATTGTTGAGGCCTTCACACACACACACACACACACACAGTGAGTATTGAGGAGCACAGAGTCTCACTCTGTTCCAAACCCACTCAAAGCCTGTAGAACGAGCAGCACAAAGGCCCGCCTGAGATCTGACAGGAAGAGACTGTGGGCCGCTGTATCTTCACTCCTGTGAACTCCGTGACCTGTGACCCTCACAAACCTCATTGAATGAATCATAAAACGGTTTGGACCCTGTTCACACCTGTATTTAGCACTCAACAATTGTGACCGGATCACATGACGGATCTTAAGACCGTGTGTGTACTCACTCTCTGAACCTGCGGCTGTGGATCTTGGTGATGGCAGACGCCGCCATGGGGCTCCCGATGCCCGAGCTGGCGGGTGAACCCTGTGACACGGGCGTGATGCTGTACGGAGAGTTCTGACTCGCTGGAGACAGGGACGCATCACTGGGCATGCTCAGACCGTTTTCTACAACACACACATAGAAGACAGATGAAGACTGCCGCCCACCTTACACATTATTGAGTGATCATATTAGGGCTGCACGATACTGGAAAAAACTGACATTGCCATATTTACTTTTTCTGTGATATATATATATAATATATATATATATATATATATATATTTAGCAAGATAAAAAATACAGGCATTTTCACCAAATTACTCATATCGCTCTTTTTGGAAAGAATTACTTATTATATAGAAAACTGCATCGGCAATAAAAATAATTTTGAACTGTGATATTATATAACAGTTCATATATCATAATAATAATAATTTGTAAAAAAAAAAAAAAAAAGTAAATAATTTGTAATTTGTATTTTTAATATTTAAAAAATATTGTTTATTTATAAATATTATTAAAAAGGACGGCAATATATTACCATTGTACTGTAATTATAATAAAAAGTATGCATTTGATTTTATATGAAGCAAAAAAATTATATTTAATATATATATCTAATATATATAGAATTATTATTATTGAATATAATTTATATATATAATGTAATATGTATAATATATATATATTTAAAAATTTTAATTACAGAATAGTAAAATTACAATACCAATATTTACATCTTAAGTTCATTTTCAAAACTGCATCTGCAATAAAAATAATTTTGAACTGTGATATATTACATCTCACAATAATAATAATTTATTTATAAATTATATATACATATATTATTAGTGTGAGATGTTAATATATACATGCCTATATATATTTATTTATATAGTTTATTTATAAAGGTATAAAGTAAAATATATATATAGTAAAACTATTTTTTTATTTTTAATATTTTAAAAATATCGTTTATTTATATTTTTAAAAGACAGAAATATATTGCAATTGTACTGTAATTTAAATATAAAAAGTATGTACTCGAGTAAAAAAAAAAATTTAATAATAATTCTAAATATATTATCTAAATAAATATATATAATAAATATTTTATATAATTATAGTCAAATATAAAAATATTATTATATAATTATTATTAAAGTTTTTATTTACAGAACAACAGTAAAATTGCAACACTAATATTTACATCTTAATTTCTTTCTTTTTTTTCAAATATTAAACCATCAAGCTTTTAATCTGGAGAAAAACTTCAGGAAGACTTTGAAGTTTAGGTGAGAACAAACTCGCTTTCTCTGAACAAATCTGGAGAAATGCTGTAAATGCGCAGTGGCATATTTCACAGCAGTGATGAGGATCACATGATCGTACCGTCCTGCTCCTGTGTGAGTGGGTCAGTGAAGCTCAGAGCGTCTCTCTGCTCGTCGGTTTCAGACACGCCGAGATCAGCAGAAGTCTTGCCCTTTTTCACCTCACGCTCCTGCAGAATAATCTATACACAGAGAGAGAGGGAGGGGTTAATGTGCTGTGATGTCATATCCTGTCACGCTCAGTGGCATGCGCATGTGTGTGATCTGAAGCACCTTCTTCATGGCGGTGGTCTTCTTGACTTTGGGAATCTCTCTCTCTTTGCCTCTCTTGATGCGCGGCGCGCTGGAGTCCAGGATGTTGTGTGGGGGGGTGTATGTGTTTTTGAGTCCCGTCACTCGACTGCCGCCATCTTTACTGTGCAGAGCGCCCACTGTCCCGACTGACAACAACACAGAACAATAATGAAATGTGACGATTCATTTTGTATGGATATATCGATTCTTTAATAAATGTATCGATGCGTTTTAAATGTAGCAATTCTGTTTTTAGATGCAGTGTTTCTTTTAGAAAATTACAGTGCTTCCTTTTGAATAAATGTATCGACACGTTTTGAATAAATGTAGCCATTCATTTTTAAAAGTAGCGATTTATTCTAAAAGTAGCTATTTGTTTTAAAATAAAAGTGCTTCGTTTTTAAAAGTAGCGACTCGTTTTGAATAAATGTAGCGAAACAATATTTGTAACACGTCAAGGTTGGAAGAACAACACAAGCTATGACAATGATAATCTCAGGTACTGATTATGTGCTTTATTTAATGTTAAAAGCATCAATGTGAGTTTGAATATAATTTATAGCCGTACTGAATACTGATAATTCACCTCAGATCTTGAAAATACACTAAAGGAAACAAGAACGTTCAAACTGTTGTGTATTCTATGACAGATTGTTTCTGTTACTCAGTATGTATTTTTAATAACGTTAAATTGGTGCGATATTTATCCAATTTGAGAGACTCCGCCCACACGCTCTTCTGATTGGCTGTGATTTTTGATTGATTTTGACGTGTCTGGACAGACAGATTGCTCGTCGCTGGAATCTTATCGCATTGTGTCTGGTGTAAGAATCATAAACTTATTTTCTGCAGCTGATGTATTAGCAATAGCAGCTAATGGCACATTTACAAGAAATGGCTGATGTTTGGTTTGAAAAATAATGTGCATTTTATAGTTCTGCACCTGTGTATGACAGTGGTTTGGTGTTGTTGAGTTGTCGTGCCCTCATGGCCTGTTGTTGTTTCTCCAGCGCCGCCAACATGTCGCCCAGATCCAACTGCACCGGCGTCCTGCTCTTCTTACCTGCTGCTTTAGTAAGAGCCTCCTAAACACACACACACACATTGAGTGCTTCAGCCCTGGCAGATGTGATGTTCAGGACACAGACTGAGAGTGTTTGTACCTGTAGTTTCTTCTGCTCCATGCTGATCTCGGAGTACTCCTGCGCTGTGGCCAGAGCGGCGGCCAGCGCTTTCTTCCTCTGACTCTTGGCTCTCTTGGGCACGGAGCTGGTGATAGGGATGGGCGTCTGCACGATGCTTATGGGGGAATTCTCTGGGAGGTTATCCAGCTGCACATACACACATAGAGAGGTCATTTCAAACAAAATTAGGTCAAACCGAAGTTTGTGTCTGGAGTTCGAAACAGCTTCTCAAAGTGAATTTTCCAGAAAAGTTTGATCCGTCTGGCATACGCCTTCAAGCTACCATTGGTCCATGTAATGATGATGTAATAAGTGGATGTGGCTCTTAGACTCCGCCTTCTTTTGAGATGTAAATCTTCCCCAGTTCATTTGTTCTGTTTAGTTTGTCAAGATCAGATGCGAGTTAAAACATGAACACACCGAGCGCCGCTTTATAATAGAAACTGACGACGAACTTCCAAAATGAAATCGACACTGACACCGTTTTTCATGTTTCTGTCAGGATGTCTGCTAACAGTATATTGCTGCAAAGGTATTCCAAACCTCTTTTTACCCCTAAGCGAATAACGAAAGAGTATATTAAGGGCCTTTAGTGCGGGAATTTGTGCTCTTTGATTCTGTGAAACACTCACCAGGTTCTTGGGCAGTTTGGGTTGAACTGGATCCGGTTTATTCCGCTGAGCAGCGCCGCCTGTGGCAAGATCAGGAAACTCATCCTCATCCTGAAAAGCAGGAAAAACAGAGACAATCAACACAATAAATACAGATAATATTGTGTGTGAGTGTGTGAGTGTGTGTGTGTACCTGAAAGTACAGTGGCTCGGGTGTGAGGTGTGTGTTGGGGGTCTCTGGAGGGGTCGATCTCCTCTGTCCTCCTGCACGACCTCCAAAATTCATCTGGAAGTCCTGCGAGTCAGATGATGTAGAGTAACTCACACGTATCAGAGCAACACTGTCATGTGACCGGTAGAGATGTACCTGTGTGTAGCTCCTCTGCTCAGGTGTTCTGCTGCCTCTGTGGTACGGTGTGTTCCTGTCTGTCCACGGCTTCTGGACGGCCTGTGAGGAAACATTCCCCCAGCTGACCGCTGTAAACACACACACACACACACACGTGTTTCGTTTACACCAATAACAACAACTATAACGTTAACAACAACAACTACAATGAAATCAGAATCAGAAAGAGCTTAATTCAAAGCTTAAACATCGTTTAGTTTATTATAGCGCAGCAGTTTTGTCGTCTGTCACTTGATATCATTCCTCTGTTCTGTTTTCTTAAAGTTAAAGCGATTATTGTGATTATAATCTTTATGGTCACAGTTATCATTCTTAGTGTGAACTGACCAAACACAAGGTGTTACGGTCACTCATGAGTGTTCAGATGGAAGTGAGAGATCTTACCTGTCATGACGCCAGCGTCCACAGCCTGCAAACAAACACACGGAGATGAGAGAACATAGACATCACAATGAAATAAAACCCAAAACAGACACAACGAGCTGAACGTACCGCCGCGGCCGTGTGTTGATTGGTGGAGGCGTTGGCAGCTCCCTGGTTGTGTTTGGGGCTGCAGTAGCCGCTGTCGCTGTCGATGTCGGCCTCGCTGGCTCCCTGCTCACTGGACGACTCCTGCTGCGACGTGCGCCTGCGTCGAGCTTTATTCTTCCACAGCTGAGGACTCGCCTGATCCGACGCGCATCTGACCGCCCCTCCGGACGCCTCGCCGGGGAAATCTGAAAACACACATAGCACATGATGTTCAGGGTTCAAGGATGACTAGTTCAGGATTAAAGGTCAAAGGTCAGCTCAGTACCTGTCTGCTGTGCAGCATCTACCAGCAGCACGGTCTTGGACCTCCCATCAGGCCCGGCCGCACACACCTCCTTCTGTACCGCCACGCTCCGCATCACAGGACGCTTGGCTCTCGTTGGCTGAGCCATCGGCTGCTGTGAGTGATGTAAACGACACATCGGCATTAGTTTAAACTACTGGAATGTACGGTCACATACAGTGGTTGAACAATCCACATCTGGTCTCGTACCTTGTGCAGTACAGGGGTTCGTGACACGCCTCTTCCTCTCTGCGTCTGGCCCTGCGGTGGCGGCCTCTCGCTGCAGTCGGACACGGGGTTCAACACGCCGGCCTGCAGGGGCCCTGCGTACGGCCCCGGGAAGGGCTGGTAGAAGCCCATGACAGGAGGGCAGGGCGTGGGCATGATGGCGTGATAGTACGCGGCATAATCGCTGGTGACAGGCGGCTGAGGGGACGACAGGATGGGGTACGCCAGGTACGGCCCGCCGGGGCTCGGGTTGAGCTGCTGCCAGCGCTGATCTCCGCTGTACATGGGCAGCTGCCGACTGAAGACAGGGCAAGGGGATTTATTTATAAAGCACAATTAAAACAACAGTTAACTGACCAATGTACTGCTTAACTACAAAACAAAAATGTCTGGGTTTCAACATCTCTCTAAACACCTCTATTACACAACATGTTCCAACATACAGTACTGGTCAAAAGTTTGGACACGTTACTATTTTTAATGTTCTTGAAAGAGTCTCTTCTGCTCACCAAGGCTGCATTTATTTGCTGTTTTCTATGTGAATATACAGTAAAGTGTGATTTATTCCTGAATTTTCAGCATCATTACTCCAGTCTTCAGTGTCCTTCAGTAATCATTCTGATATGATGATTTATTATCAACAACAGTTGTGCTGCTTAATATTGTTTTATAACCTGTGATTTTTGCATCTGGTGACACAGAAAAAACAATTCAGCTGTGACACACACACACACACACACTGGCACAAAGTGTGCACTTCCTCCAATTCAAAGTGAACAGGAAGGAAAACAAGCAGGGTCCATTGGGAATGGAGGCGATATCACACACATGCACACACACATTCTATAAATACATTTATAAATCGACTAAATTATGTTTCTGTTTACATCTAATGTTTTACACAGGTTTATGTGAGAGTTTAGGGGGTCAGAGGTCGGGTTAGAAAAACAGTGGACATCTATGAGATGAGCTCACTGTGTGTGTGTGTGTGACATATCAGGACACAGATTTGTATAATGTCATGGGTATGACATAGGTATTACAAGGAGAGGGTGAGGACATTACTCCATATGCCCATTTTCACAAAAACAAACCTGTGTGTATGAGTGAGTGTTTGTGTGTGTGTGAGAGAGAGTGTACCTGTTGCTCTGATTCTCCTGTACGAAGGGGTAGCAGGTGATCAGGTAGGAGGGGATTTGTGTGGGCTCAGCTCCACCCTCACCGCACAGACTCATGGGTAATAATGAAGCATCAACACCTTTCTTCTGAGGGATAAACGGTTCCACTTCAGCAGAGAGCTTTACATCCTGAAACACACACACACACACACGTATTTAAACACATAACATTCACTAGCATTTTTTACTGTTTGAGTTTTATTCAAATATAGACAATATCTTTATACTGCAGAAATAGCAAACACAGTGTGCTAGTACACCATTCTGAGCCAGATGTCAGCATACACACATACCAACACAGGGGTCACATGTCTTACGGTTTAATGTGTCTGAAGCACCTGTCACCGACCAAATGATCAAAAACATCATACAGGTGAGTAAACGACAGATCTTCCCTTAGGGCAGCTCTGTTTCAGCATGCATTTCCGCGACACAACAACAAAATAACCAAAGGAATTTAGAGCAAGAACAGTCAGGTGACCATGACGTCATCACATTCCACACATTCCTGAACATCTCAGGTGAACTCTCAGCGAAATCGTTCCGATAATCATGTAACGAAGCAGGAAGAGTCAATGATTAAACAGCAGAATGTCACGTGACGCACACGCTGTACACAACATTATCAAACAACACAAAAAAGGGAAAATGAGCAGGAAAAGCACAGAACTGTAATATTCCATTGCATCTCGAATCAGGGCAAACCAAATAATAATAGTATTAATGTACTGGAAAAGATATATAATAATAATAATAATAATGACAACATCCTGATTCCCTGCTTAAAAAGTCATTCTGATCAGGAACAAAGACACATCTGATGCTGTGTGTGTGTGTGCGACTGAATGGAGTGTGTGTTATAGTATATAGCAGCAATTGTTCGTCTGTAGGTGGTGGGCGGAGCTTTGTACACTCTTCCGATTGTGACATCACACACAGCTGAGCAGATCTACATCATCTGCTCTCTCGTCCAATCAGATCACTGACAATAACATCAGTTCATGCTGCTAATCAAATCTCCAAATGTACACTATCCTATCGCTCTAAACTGCTCAATGCGACTACAAACATCATCATTTTCTGTAAAGCTTCTTTGAAAAGATGCGTTTCCTAAAAAAAGATAAAACGTACGTGATCAAGACTAGTGACATAATAGGCATCACTTCAGGGATTAAAGTGAGGACGGCGGCCGTCGTTAAGCTAATTACACAAGAAGTAGGGTATTAGAGTGCGCTAACAATAAACACTCTAAAGTGAGTCACACACTGAACCTACAGAGATAATTCAATCACAAATGATCATTCTGGCATCATTTCCTGCCGTTCTGAGCCTTGTTTTGGAACATACAAGATGATATGTTGAACCTAACAGTATTGGACCCCATTTACTTTCATTTCTTTTGTAGAAGAAAATCACACAGGTTTGGAACGACATGACAGAATGATCAGTTTTGGGTGGTCTATCCCTTTAAACATGAAAAAATGTGTTAAATTTAACTGAGTATGGTGTGTGTGAATACATCAAATTAACCTAAAACTTTAATAAAGAAAAACATGCAGGATTCTTGAATGGCAGGAGATCTGCAGCAGATTCACAGATCCAGCACGGATGAACGTGAGCCGTGGTCTGCTCAATGTGGGCTGAACTAATGAGGGCGAGGAGGACGCTTTTGTCTTTTCAGCATTTCTGTTTCAAGACTGTGTGTAGAAAACAGAGGGTTTTTGTGCTGAAGAAAGACAAAAGAGAGAGACAGGCAGGCAGGCCGAGGGACTGCAGATGGAATCATTCAGGAAGAATCATTTTGGGTCAAGTTTTTCATCTTAAAATGCTTTCTATAATGATACTATTGTCTTAAGTTTGATAAAGTTTGCATCATTGATTCTGTTATTTACCCATTTATTACTCTAAAGCTGCCTTCAAACAATCAGTACTGTATAAAGCGCTAAATAAAGGTGACATTACTTTATGATCTGTATGTATTTTGGTTGTAAAGATGTTTTCAGGGCTGAGACTCGAACTCGACTTCCATAATAAACTGATCCAAAAAGTGGATCTTCATCATTACAATGTACTTAAGTCCAATTTAACCCAAATTACACCCATATAACTCAATTAAAGTAACAAAGTTTTGCAATACAATTACATTTACACTCAAAAAAAAGAACAGGAAAATTAAAAACGTTTCTACTTTTGGACCTGGACTGACGAAAGTGTGGGTCAATCTCAAACAGGACACAACAGCATTGTTCTGAGAACACACAAACACACGTTCACTGACATGAGAAGCTCTGATAGGACAGAACTGAACAGGAACACAAGGAGAAAAACTGATCTGAAGACAGACAAAAACATCGCAGACGCGTGAGGAATGTGATCAATGCAGAAAAACCTGATGGATCAGATGTGATCGGTGCCTGCAGAAACCAGCAACACACACACACACACACACACACACACATACCAAACACATGATACACATGACATGAGACTTCAATCAAACCAAATTACCAGTAAGAACCTGAACTCACTGTAATATCAGAGTTACTGTACAATCACAGTCACTACACTCTCAAAGTTACTGTACGATCACATTCATGTAAAATCAGTCACCATACTATCAAACTTAACGTACGATCACATTTATGTAATATCACAGTTACAGTATGGTCACGTAATATCAGTCACTACTATCAAAGTTACTGTACGATCACATTCATGTAATTTCAGCCACTATACTATAAAAGTTACTGTACGATCACATTCATTATAGTATCAGTTACTGTACAATCACAGTCACTACACTCTCAAAGTTACTGTACGATCACATTCATGTAAAATCAGTCACCATACTATCAAACTTAACGTCACATTTACGTAATATCAGTCACTTTACTATCAAAGATACTGTACGATCACATTCATGTAATATCAGTCACTTTACTATCAAAGTTACTGTACGATCACATTCATGTAATTTCAGTCACTAAACTATCAAGTTACTGTACGATCAAATTCATGTAATATCAGTCACTTTACTATCAAAGTTACTGTACGATCAAATTCATGTAATATCAGTCACTTTACTATCAAAGTTACTGTACGATCAAATTCATGTAATTTCAGTCACTATACTATCAAGTTACTGTACGATCACATTCATGTAATATCAGTCACTTTACTATCAAAGTTACTGTACGATCAAATTCATGTAATATCAGTCACTTTACTATCAAAGATACTGTACGATCAAATTCATGTAATATCAGTCACTTTACTATCAAAGATACTGTACGATCACATTCATGTAATATCAGTCACTTTACTATCAAAGTTACTGTACGATCAAATTCATGTAATTTCAGTCACTATACTATCAAGTTACTGTACGATCAAATTCATGTAATTTCAGTCACTATACTATCAAGTTACTGTACGATCAAATTCATGTAATATCAGTCACTTTACTATCAAAGTTACTGTACGATCAAATTCATGTAATTTCAGTCACTATACTATCAAGTTACTGTACGATCACATTCATGTAATTTCAGGCACTATACTATCAAAGATACTGTACGATCAAATTCATGTAATATCAGTCACTTTACTATCAAAGTTACTGTACGATCAAATTCATGTAATTTCAGGCACTATACTATCAAAGATACTGTACGATCACATTCATGTAATTTCAGTCACTATACTATCAAGTTACTGTACGATCACATTCATGTAATTTCAGGCACTATACTATCAAAGATACTGTACGATCACATTCATGTAATTTCAGTCACTTTACTATCAAAGATACTGTACGATCAAATTCATGTAATTTCAGGCACTATACTATCAAAGATACTGTACGATCACATTCATGTAATTTCAGTCACTATACTATCAAGTTACTGTACGATCACATTCATGTAATTTCAGTCACTATACTATCAAGTTACTGTACGATCACATTCATGTAATTTCAGGCACTATACTATCAAAGTTACTGTACGATCAAATTCATGTAATTTCAGTCACTTTACTATCAAGTTACTGTACGATCACATTCATGTAATTTCAGTCACTTTACTATCAAGTTACTGTACGATCACATTCATGTAATTTCAGTCACTATACTATAAAAGTTACTGTACGATCACATTCATGTAATATCAGTCACTTTACTATCAAGTTACTGTACGATCACATTCATGTAATTTCAGTCACTTTACTATCAAAGATACTGTACGATCACATTCATGTAATTTCAGTCACTATACTATAAAAGTTACTGTACGATCACATTCATGTAATATCAGTCACTTCACTATCAAAGATACTGTACGATCAAATTCATGTAATTTCAGTCACTATACTATCAAAGATACTGTACGATCACATTCATGTAATATCAGTCACTATACTATTAAAGTTACTGTACGATCACATTCATGTAAAATCAGTCACTTTACTATCAAAGATACTGTACGATCACATTCATGTAATTTCAGTCACTATACTATAAAAGTTACTGTACGATCAGATTCATGTAATATCAGTCACTTTACTATCAAAGTTACTGTACGATCAAATTCATGTAATTTCAGTCACTATACTATCAAAATCATGTAATACTATGCACAATATCCCAGTCACAGTACCATCACAGTCACTGTAATATCACTCACAAACATCAATCACCTCAGTTATTATAAAAAGAAAATCTGTTCTTATGAATGTAATTTCAGGCACTATACTATCAAGTTACTGTACGATCACATTCATGTAATATCAGTCACTATACTATTAAAGTTACTGTACGATCACATTCATGTAAAATCAGTCACTTTACTATCAAAGATACTGTACGATCAAATTCATGTAATTTCAGTCACTATACTATAAAAGTTACTGTACGATCAAATTCATGTAATTTCAGGCACTATACTATCAAAGATACTGTACGATCACATTCATGTAATTTCAGTCACTATACTATAAAAGTTACTGTACGATCAAATTCATGTAATTTCAGGCACTATACTATCAAAGATACTGTACGATCACATTCATGTAATATCAGTCACTTTACTATCAAAGATACTGTACGATCACATTCATGTAATTTCAGTCACTTTACTATCAAGTTACTGTACGATCACATTCATGTAATTTCAGTCACTTTACTATCAAAGATACTGTACGATCACATTCATGTAATTTCAGTCACTATACTATAAAAGTTACTGTACGATCACATTCATGTAATATCAGTCACTTTACTATCAAAGATACTGTACGATCACATTCATGTAATATCAGTCACTTCACTATCAAAGATACTGTACGATCAAATTCATGTAATTTCAGTCACTATACTATCAAAGATACTGTACGATCACATTCATGTAATATCAGTCACTATACTATTAAAGTTACTGTACGATCACATTCATGTAAAATCAGTCACTTTACTATCAAAGATACTGTACGATCACATTCATGTAAAATCAGTCACTTTACTATCAAAGTTACTGTACGATCACATTCATGTAATTTCAGTCACTATACTATCAAAATCATGTAATACTACGCACAATATCCCAGTCACAGTACCATCACAGTCACTGTAATATCACTCACAAACATCAATCACCTCAGTTATTATAAAAAGAAAATCTGTTCTTATGAATGTAATTTCAGGCACTATACTATCAAGTTACTGTACGATCACATTCAAGTAATATCACAGTCGCTATATTATCAAAGTTACTGTACAATCACAGTCATGTAAAATCAGTCACTATACTATTAAAGTTACTGTACAAACATTAATGTAATATCACAGTTACTGTACTATCCCAGTCACATAATATCACTGACTGTATTATCAGTCATGTAATATCACAGTCGCTGTACTATCACTCACAGTAATATCACAGAAATCAAAATCATGTAATACTATGCACAATATCCCAGTCACAGTCACTGTAATATCACTCACAAACATCAATCACCTCAGTTATTATAAACAGAAAATCTGTTCTTATGAATGCTTACTTGATCCAAAACACAGTATGTTATTGTTTCTATGAGTGTCAATCATTCACAGATCAATAATCTTCATAAGCAGCTGTGTGTGGTCAATAATCACGTTTCCTGATGGAAAACTACAGCACTGTGCTGGTAGTACAATGGTACTTTGACATATACCATGGTAATAAATGATTCCATATTCATGAGCCATAATATTTACTCGGTTCTCCGAACATCAGAGTATTACCATGGTATTGTAATAAGGGGATTATACTCACACAGACGCTACGCGAATATTGCGTTTTTGTAACAATCAACTTGTTCGTTAATATTTGATTAATCACTGTAATGGATCCAGTTTTGTTTCATTGATTATAACAGGGGCGTCATTGTTTTGACGCGTCGCTTCGCTCTCAGCATCGCGCCAGCTCTGATATACACAACTAACACACACACCAACACACATAAAACGCTCGTATCACACACATTTGAGTGTTTGATCACAATAACAATCCGTCATTATGCTTTTTTGGACTTTAATCCAGCGAGCGCTGCTAATGCTAAAGCTAATGTGAGGCCAGCGGGTGTTAGTCGCGTCCGTGTATCGAGAAACGGAGTTACCTTCCTCTCGCCAGCGTCCATCTCGCACGCTGACACCGGAACCGAGCCGCGTGCAGCTGTCAGGAGACCGTGAGCGCGCGCATGATCCGGTACTGCTCCAGTTCTGATGTCCGTCACTGACTGATTGACTGACTGACACTCATCTGGGACGGGAGCCGCAGAGGGTCATTACGGACATGCGTTTCTTTAATTGTGCCGTGCTGCCATTAGGGGGCGCGTGAGAGCAGAGCATTCACACGCATGCGCAGACCTAACAGTACAATCACTGTTACGGTTTAGCTAGTTTGTAAACATAAAGAATCATCTATTTAAATAGAGGAGAAATACGTATTTTTCGGTTGTTTGTTTTCTTCAAAAACATTTGAAGATTCAGCTTTATATAATAAATTAATCTGATAATAAAATGAGCAAAGTTGCAGTTTAGAGCTGAAATAACCTGACAAATTTCAGAGAGAGACCAGTGTTTGCTGAGAATTTATGTAGGATATGACCTCATTTTTGGATTGCAAAAACATAATTAGACTACAGTATTATTGGCTAATATTAACGTTTGCAGCTTTACGGCAACTGAAAGAAATGGTGTCTCAGAAACAATTTTTTTCTTTTTTCTGAATTGTTTACAATGAAGAACATTTCTTAAGAAAGGAAATAAAGTCAGTTTTGTCATTTGTCATAAGTCTTGACAATTTCAAATTGACCCGAGTTGCCGTTGCAATGCGTTTTAGACAATAATCAAGCATGTGATTCCTTCATTATCACCAACACCAAGCAACACTTAACCTTCAACATGACACACACACACTGATGTGACACCCAGTATTGTAAAGCTCAGATTTGTTTTGTACTTTTTCCCAAAATTAATGATGTCATTGTGTTCTGTGAATTCATGAAAAGAAAGCTCTATTTTTAAAACAACCCATACATCCCACAAAACAATACCGTTCTCACTATTCTTCAAAACAACCCTAGAATTACTGGCACAGAAAACATAAACCAGCCATTGAGTTCAGAGATTTCACAGACACAAACTATAGGAATTCTGATATTATCTGATGGGCCGGACCTGCAGCTGGGGGACACTAGTGCAACCCACACAAGTGTGCATTTACACACTTCATGCCTTTATAGAGTGTGACTTACACAGTATACAGTGCACAGCATAAATTAGTACATTATATGTCATTAATAGCCATAAAATAAGTAAATTAGACAATTTTGTTTAAATTAAGTACACCCTAGATTTAATTCAACAAATGTATAATATTCTAGCACTTAGTATGCCCTCCATAATTTTGAATATATTGCTCTGACCCTTCTTGTACAAGTTCATGACAGATCGTCACATCTGTGCTGTTTAACTCCTGGATGATGAGCTCCTTAAATGCCCTGATCTTTAATGGGGAGTGTTGCTCAACTCGTCTCCACAGGCGCTCAAGAGTGTTAAGATTGAGTGCAATACGTGTCCACAGAAGGTTTTTCACCTTGGGAGAATGCATATCCTCATTGTCATGTTGAAAAAATGCCTGACAATGCAGGGAATGAGGAAAGGGTAACATCTTCTGTTTCAAGTTTGTGTATTAAATTACACAGTGGTGTGTGAATTCATGACAGCGTTGATAAAGCACAACTCCCTCACACCTTCAGCACTCATACATCCCTATATAAGAGCTTTACTACCACTGAACTTTACTGTGGGAACCAGGCACTTCTCGCTGTACTCCTCCTCTAGCAACACCACAACATTTCTGATGCTGTTAGATCCAAAATGATTGATTTGGTCTCATGAGACCAGAGTATTGATTCCCAGAATCTATATTTTGTAAATATGGGCTTTGGCTACAGTAGGTAGTTCCAGTGAGAACAACAACCACGTCATTTTTGCAGGCTGCATCTTATAGCTTTTGCTGGCTCTGAGACACTCGCTTGGCATTTCTCCTGCTCTTTGTCTAGCAAAAAAATCCCTCATCACTAAACGAAAGCTTAAAATGAAGACCTGATTGTTTCAGGGGCCTTGTCACAAGTCCATTGTTTTTGAATTTCTGTGTTACTTCTGCTATATTTTCACACTTAAAACAATGATTTGGTAATCCTCTTGTACCGCTGTCCTCTTTTGTGCTAAGAAATAAGTCTCTCTCCCAAGTGGTTTCATTGTTGTCAGCATTAAGTCTGAGAATGATTCAGTGGGCTATATAACACTTTTAATTGTCAAGAAATTACTTCATTTAAATGTTTTGGTTCAACATACTTACCTGTTGATCAAACATTGCCTTAAACCTACACTAGAATTTTTTTTAGGAGGGTGTACTCATTTTTGCTACACAACATTTTATCACCTTGATAAGAAAATCTTATTTTCCTGAATAATTTTGACATGCTTCTTTTGTAACTGATTAAGCAGACTTGCTGGAACATTATATCTCTAAAGAACCCTAACATGTCTTCTAAGTAATGAGTAATTGCTGGCTTTCAGAAGTTTTAGAGGGGGTATAGCCTACATTACCATTTGCACATGTCTGTCAATTAAACAAGATAAACCAATGCATGAATTTAATGCATGAATGTACAAATTCATGTCACCTAATTAAGAATATAATATATAATACAACATGCAATACAACATTGTATTTTAATATTAAAATGAATTAATATATAGAATATAATATAATTACATGTAGGCAACATAAACATTGTTCAGATTTAGTTCATGTTAACTTTGGTGTAATGTTCATATGCAAGTTCACTGCAGTGTTACAGATGCATTGAATAAATAGAAATCATATAGTAATTGTATATACACTAGAATATCATAAACTGACCCAACTAATCCTATATTAACTCTTGCGTGAATAGTAAAGAACTGCCCTCTTTCTCTGGCTCATGGCTTATTTACTGGTGATCAAAATCTGCATTATTCGAGCTATATACAAAGTTCTGTCATGAAACTCTAGATGGCGCAGGCTGACAGGTCCTTAACTCAATATGCATGAGTGCGTGTGGCATGGGCAGCTTACACATCTGGAAAGGCACCATCAATGCTGAAAGGTATATCCAAGTTCTAGAACAACATATGCTCCCATTCAGACGTCGTCTCTTTCAGGGAAGACCTTGCATTTTCCAACATAACAATGCCAGACCACATACTGCATCAATTACAACATCATGGCTGCATAGAAGAAGGATCCGGGTACTGAAATGGCCAGCCTGCAGTCCAGATCTTTCACCCATAGAAAACATTTGGCGCATCATAAAGAGGAAGATGCGACAAAGAAGACCTAAGACAGTTGAGCAACTAGAAGTCTGACAAGAATGGGACAACTTTCCTATTCCTAAACTTGAGCAACTTGTCTTCTCAGTCCCCAGACGTTTGCAGACTGTTATAAAAAGAAGAGGGGATGCCACACAGTGGTAAACATGGCCTTGTCCCAACTTTTTTGAGATGTGTTGATGCCATCAAATTTAAAATCAACTTATTTTTCCCTTAAAATGATACATTTTCTCAGTTTAAACATTTGATATGTCATCTATGTTTTATTCTGAATAAAATATTTACATTTGAAACTTCCACATCATTGCATTCCTTTTTTATTCACAATTTGTACAGTGTCCCAACTTTTTTGTAATCAGGTTTGTAGAAGCAACAGCAATAACAGCAGCAGCAGCAATAACCAACAGCAGCATCAGCAATAACTAGAAGCAGCAGCATTAATCAACATCATCAGCAGCAGCAATAACCAACAGCAGCAGCAGCAGCAATAACAGCAGCAGCAGCAGCAGCAATAACCAACAGCAGCAGCAGCAGCAATAACAGCAGCAGCAGCAGCAGCAATAACCAACAGCAGCAGCAGCAGCAATAACAGCAGCAGCAGCAGCAGCAATAACCAGCAGAAGCAGCAGCAGCAATAACAGCAGAAGCAGCAGCAGCAATAACAGCAGAAGCAGCAGCAGCAATAACAGCAGAAGCATCAGCAATAACAGCAGCAGCAGCAGCAATAACCAGCAGAAGCAGCAGCAGCAATAACAGCAGAAGCAGCAGCAGCAATAACAGCAGAAGCAGCAGCAATAACAGCAGAAGCAGCAGCAGCAATAACAGCAGAAGCAGCAGCAGCAATAACAGCAGAAGCAGCAGCAATAACAGCAGAAGCAGCAGCAGCAATAACAGCAGAAGCAGCAGCAATAACAGCAGCAGCAGCAGCAATAACCAGCAGAAGCAGCAGCAGCAATAACAGCAGAAGCAGCAGCAGCAATAACAGCAGAAGCAGCAGCAGCAATAACAGCAGAAGCAGCAGCAGCAATAACAGCAGAAGCATCAGCAATAACAGCAGAAGCATCAGCAATAACAGCAGCAGCAGCAGCAATAACCAGCAGAAGCATCAGCAATAACAGCAGAAGCAGCAGCAGCAATAACAGCAGAAGCATCAGCAATAACAGCAGAAGCAGCAGCAGCAATAACAGCAGAAGCAGCAGCAATAACAGCAGAAGCAGCAGCAGCAATAACAGCAGAAGCAGCAGCAGCAATAACAGCAGAAGCATCAGCAATAACAGCAGAAGCAGCAGCAGCAATAACAGCAGAAGCAGCAGCAATAACAGCAGAAGCAGCAGCAGCAGCAGCAGCAGCAATAACAGCAGAAGCATCAGCAATAACAGCAGCAGCAGCAGCAGCAGCAATAACCAGCAGAAGCAGCAGCAATAACAGCAGAAGCAGCAGCAATAACAGCAGAAGCAGCAGCAATAACCAGCAGAAGCAGCAGCAATAACAGCAGAAGCAGCAGCAGCAATAACAGCAGCAGCAGCAGCAGCAATAACAGCAGAAGCATCAGCAATAACAGCAGAAGCAGCAGCAGCAATAACAGCAGAAGCAGCAGCAGCAATAACAGCAGAAGCATCAGCAATAACAGCAGAAGCAGCAGCAGCAATAACAGCAGAAGCAGCAGCAGCAATAACAGCAGAAGCATCAGCAATAACAGCAGAAGCAGCATCAGCAATAACAGCAGAAGCAGCAGCAGTAATAACAGCAGCAGCAGCAGCAGCAATAACAGCAGAAGCAGCAGCAATAACAGCAGAAGCAGCAGCAGCAATAACAGCAGAAGCAGCAGCAATAACCAGCAGAAGCATCAGCAATAACAGCAGCAGCAGCAGCAATAACCAGCAGAAGCATCAGCAATAACAGCAGAAGCAGCAGCAGCAATAACAGCAGAAGCATCAGCAATAACAGCAGAAGCAGCAGCAGCAATAACAGCAGAAGCAGCAGCAGCAATAACAGCAGAAGCAGCAGCAGCAATAACAGCAGAAGCATCAGCAATAACAGCAGAAGCAGCATCAGCAATAACAGCAGAAGCAGCAGCAGCAATAACAGCAGAAGCAGCAGCAGCAATAACAGCAGAAGCAGCAGCAATAACAGCAGAAGCAGCAGCAGCAATAACAGCAGAAGCAGCAGCAATAACAGCAGAAGCAGCAGCAGCAATAACAGCAGAAGCAGCAGCAGCAATAACAGCAGCAGCAGCAGCAATAACAGCAGAAGCAGCAGCAGCAATAACAGCAGAAGCATCAGCAATAACAGCAGCAGCAGCAGCAATAACCAGCAGAAGCAGCAGCAATAACAGCAGAAGCAGCAGCAGCAATAACAGCAGAAGCAGCAGCAGCAATAACAGCAGAAGCAGCAGCAGCAATAACAGCAGAAGCAGCAGCAGCAATAACAGCAGAAGCAGCAGCAATAACAGCAGAAGCAGCAGCAGCAATAACAGCAGAAGCAGCAGCAGCAATAACAGCAGCAGAAGCAGCAGCAGCAATAACAGCAGAAGCAGCAGCAATAACAGCAGAAGCAGCAGCAGCAATAACAGCAGAAGCAGCAGCAGCAATAACAGCAGCAGCAGCAGCAGCAATAACAGCAGAAGCAGCAGCAGCAATAACAGCAGCAGCAGCAGCAATAACCAACAGCAGCAGCAATAACAGCAGCAGCAGCAGCAATAACCAACAGCAGAAGCAGCAATAACAGCAGAAGCAGCAGCAGCAGCGTAGCAGATCTATTCCACCAAAACCAAACATATCAACATTGTCATACACAACATTATCATGTGAAAACTCAGAGAGCTTTCTTGACAGAAATCTATTTGTACCAGAAATTTTATAACAGACCTCTTCATGATGCAATCTTTATTTTCACTTTGGATAGAAAGCTTTTGTTAAGCTGTTATTCATTTATAGAAATGAATTTTGTCTTAAATATTTTGTTCTATGGAATATTTTGTGTTTTATTACTCTTGATTTTTTTATTGTGCAAAGTTCTTTATGTCTGTTTTACTAATGTATTTTTGGTTTATTTGTAATGCAAAGCTAAAAAAGGTTTAATATTAAAAGTTTAATCAATGGAAAGCCAGACAACTCTCACATTCACCTACAGGTGGCACTGTTGTATTTCATTCTATTAGGGGGGAAAAAAATGAATCTCAAACTTACTTGCTTGCTATTCTCAGCAAAATGCCCTGAAAATCTGAAAGTGATCAAAGCGCTGCTCACCTGTGTGTGCTCATTAAAGTATTTGTTGTGTAATTAACAGACACATAAAAGACACAATTAAATTAAACACTGGTGGTTGTGACTAAACAAACTAGGAATTCTTCTCACTGCCAGATGGAACAACCCAGAATTAGTGCGTCTCAAATCACGCAGGCTACACTGAAAATAGTATGATAAAGGTATTTAGATGATTTACAGTCTGGAAGGTTTTCCAAGTCCATCCACACATGCTTTTTGGGTAATATTACCCACAAGCCCTTGTGCAAAGGATCTGGAGGAGGTCGACACCGCCACTTCAATCAATCAATATGCATCAGTGGGAATTGTTACTTATTAAGACATTATTACAAGTCGAAATTATGACTTAAAAATAGCAAGAATTCATAACTATGACACAGAAAGTCATAATTTCTTATAATTTTGACTTTTTAATATCACAATTATGACTTCGTATGTCATTAATTGTGATTTACCAAAGCATGTTTTTTATGTGGCAGAAATGGGCTTTCATACACTTATGTATCCTGCTGTCAAACACGTCTAAAGGAGACTTTATCGCCCATTTAATGTCAGTTTTCCAGTAAAATATTTTATGCCTCCGCTAATGAGCATTAATGTAAGCCTGTTTTTGACACTCACTTATTTTTGGCATGCATCCACTGCTGCTCTGTGCGTGTAATTTTATGGGTTAAAAAAAAGTCAGGCAGAGTTTTAGATCTCACGGAGGAGCGCGCGCAGCCCCCCTCCGGTCACCGTAACAGGATGCGTGACTACACATGTTGTGTTTTTACTTTTTACAAGGCTTGCGCGTGATTCTGCTTTTATACACTCATTTAAGTCCACGGGGTTGTTTTTTTACACATCAATCCCCAGACGCCCCGAGAGCACGCGCACCGCTAGAGTCTCGCACGCAACCACATGCGCGCGCGCAGACTCGAACCATGTGGATGCGATGAGGCCACACACACACACATACAGAGTTTCTGGGACAGGCCTTCTATCTTTTCTCACAGCATTATTATTGATGTCTTATGACTGATGGCTTGTTCTTACAATTATTCAAAGAAACTGAGAAGAGAGGAGACGGAGAGAGATATGATGAAACAAAGATCAGACTTCATCGAATCCATCAATGTCATTACACTTATCTCTCATAGATTACCATTGTTTCTAAATTGAGATGAAGACCCTATAGGCTACATTCATACACATTATGATAGTATAGTTTTTCTTTATTAAGACTCATTTATGATTACTGACTTTTTACAGCATCTGTCCCTTACCTAGCTAAAAGGAAACATTCTCAGAACGTTCTAGCAAGGTTCTCTCAAAGTTACGAGCAAACATTCTTCCAGTAACGTTTGTTCAAAGTTATCTGTTCCTCAATAACATTCTCAAAACATTATATTATTTACACATCATTCTCGGAATGTTTTTCTGAAACATTTTATTCAGACACTAGCCTTAATGTTTTAAACATTACTACTTACTACTTTTTACAGATGTTTCAGAGAACATTCAGAAGTTACGATTCAAAACTGATAAAATATAGAAGACATTCCCTTAATGTTTTCTCTAACATTCACATAAAGAAAAAAGAAACATGGGAACATAAGCAAAACGTTCCTAAAACATATGTTTGTATTCACATTCGATTCAATGTGCTGCAACTGAAGAAAACATGCAAATAAAGAAATATAAAAATATTTGGTTGCGTTGCGAGTATTTGCAGTGTTCCTGTATTTGGTTGCGTTGTGAGTATTTGCAGTATTTCTGTATTTGGTTGCGTTGCGAGTATTTGCAGTGTTTCTGTATTTGGTTGCGTTGCGAGTATTTGCAGTGTTTCTGTATTTGGTTGCGTTCCGAGTATTTGCAGTGTTTCTGTATTTGGTTGCACTGTGAGTATTTGTGGTGTGTTTCTGTATTTAGTTGCATTGTGAGTATTTGTGGTGTGTTTCTGTATTTGGTTGCGTTGTGAGTATTTGCAGTGTTTCTGTATTTGGTTGCGTTGCGAGTATTTGTGGTGTGTTTCTGTATTTGGTTGCGTTGCGAGTATTTGTGCTGTGTTTCTGTATTTGGTTGCGTTGTGAGTATTTGCAGTGTTCCTGTATTTGGTTGCGTTGTGAGTATCTGTGCTGTGTTTCTGTATTTGGTTGCGTTGTGAGTATTTGTGGTGTGTTTCTGTATTTGGTTGCATTGTGAGTATTTGTGGTGTGTTTCTGTATTTGGTTGCACTGTGAGTATTTGTGGTGTGTTTCTGTATTTAGTTGCATTGTGAGTATTTGTGGTGTGTTTCTGTATTTGGTTGCGTTGTGAGTATTTGCAGTGTTTCTGTATTTGGTTGCGTTGCGAGTATTTGTGGTGTGTTTCTGTATTTGGTTGCGTTGCGAGTATTTGTGGTGTGTTTCTGTATTTGGTTGCGTTGTGAGTATTTGCAGTGTTCCTGTATTTGGTTGCGTTGTGAGTATCTGTGCTGTGTTTCTGTATTTGGTTGCGTTGTGAGTATTTGTGGTGTGTTTCTGTATTTGGTTGCGTTGTGAGTATTTGCAGTGTTTCTATATTTGGTTGCGTTGCGAGTATTTGCAGTGTTCCTGTATTTGGTTGCGTTGTGAGTATTTGCAGTATTTCTGTATTTGGTTGCGTTGCGAGTATTTGCAGTGTTTCTGTATTTGGTTGCGTTGCGAGTATTTGCAGTGTTTCTGTATTTGGTTGCGTTGCGAGTATTTGCAGTGTTTCTGTATTTGGTTGCGTTGCGAGTATTTGCAGTGTTTCTATATTTGGTTGCGTTGCGAGTATTTGCAGTGTTTCTGTATTTGGTTGCGTTGTGAGTATTTGCAGTGTTCCTGTATTTGGTTGCGTTGTGAGTATTTGTGGTGTGTTTCTGTATTTGGTTGTGTTGTGAGTATTTGCAGTGTTCCTGTATTTGGTTGCGTTGTGAGTATCTGTGCTGTGTTTCTGTATTTGGTTGCGTTGTGAGTATTTGTGGTGTGTTTCTGTATTTGGTTGCGTTGTGAGTATTTGCAGTATTTCTGTATTTGGTTGCGTTGTGAGTATTTGCAGTGTTTCTATATTTGGTTGCGTTGCGAGTATTTGCAGTGTTCCTGTATTTGGTTGCACTGTGAGTATTTGCAGTGTTTCTGTATTTGGTTGCGTTGTGAGTATTTGCAGTGTTTCTGTATTTGGTTGCGTTGTGAGTATTTGCAGTGTTCCTGTATTTGGTTGCGTTGTGAGTATTTGCAGTGTTCCTGTATTTGGTTGCGTTGTGAGTATTTGTGGTGTGTTTCTGTATTTGGTTGCGTTGCGAGTATTTGCAGTGTTTCTGTATTTGGTTGCGTTGCGAGTATTTGCAGTGTTTCTGTATTTGGTTGCGTTGTGAGTATTTGCAGTGTTCCTGTATTTGGTTGCGTTGTGAGTATTTGTGGTGTGTTTCTGTATTTGGTTGTGTTGTGAGTATTTGCAGTGTTCCTGTATTTGGTTGCGTTGTGAGTATCTGTGCTGTGTTTCTGTATTTGGTTGCGTTGTGAGTATTTGTGGTGTGTTTCTGTATTTGGTTGCGTTGTGAGTATTTGCAGTATTTCTGTATTTGGTTGCGTTGTGAGTATTTGCAGTGTTTCTATATTTGGTTGCGTTGCGAGTATTTGCAGTGTTCCTGTATTTGGTTGCACTGTGAGTATTTGTGGTGTGTTTCTGTATTTGGTTGCGTTGTGAGTATTTGCAGTGTTTCTATATTTGGTTGCATTGTGAGTATTTGTGGTGTGTTTCTGTATTTGGTTGCGTTGTGAGTATTTGTGGTGTGTTTCTGTATTTGGTTGCGTTGTGAGTATTTGTGGTGTGTTTCTGTATTTGGTTGCGTTGTGAGTATTTGCAGTGTTTCTGTATTTAGTTGCGTTGTGAGTATTTGCAGTGTTTCTGTATTTGGTTGCACTGTGAGTATTTGCAGTGTTTCTGTATTTGGTTGCACTGTGAGTATTTGCAGTGTTTCTGTATTTGGTTGCGTTGTGAGTATTTGCAGTGTTTCTGTATTTGGTTGCGTTGTGAGTATTTGTGGTGTGTTTCTGTATTTGGTTGCGTTGTGAGTATTTGTGGTGTGTTTCTGTATTTGGTTGCGTTGTGAGTATTTGTGGTGTGTTTCTGTATTTGGTTGCGTTGTGAGTATTTGCAGCACGTGTTGTCAAACTGATGAAGATGTCTTCTTAATTTGCTGATGTTTTTCTATTTGCATTTGTTTTCCTCAGCTGCAGTGAGTTGAGCTCTCTCAGCCACCATACACATCTCCTTTTGTACCCCTTTTGTAACTCCTTTTCATCATGAGGGTGAATAAATGATGACAGAATGTTATTTTTCCTGAACTATTCATTTGAGAGGATCTATTATACATGTTGTCCTTCACATAGTGAAATAAAGTTCACACACATTCACGCAGATGCTTTGATGTCCTCACTATAACAAGTCTTTTTCCCGTAAAATCATTAGAATACACTCAGATCAGATGCAGAGACAGTCATTCGACTTTGAGAATCTGATGTGAAGTGCTGCAGGTGAAGTGAGTCTGATGTGTTTGTGATGTTTACCAAATACAGATGTTCACCCATAAAGACCTTCATGTCGCTGTTTCCAATGAAAAGCTGAAGCTGTGAGGAAAAAGAAGAACATCAGTCCACTGGAACAATACGATCATAATATCGTTCTCTGTCTTTCAGCGGACTGACTGTCTGAAGTAAATATTATCACACAAATTACAGCCTATCATCATCTGGCACTTTGCTCACATTTGACCATGGAAACTGTAAACTGTTTTTCACCTCTGACACAAACTCTCTGTAACTCCAGGACGGATTGTGTGCAGGTGTAAAAGATGATGTAATGTGAGTAATGAGACATGATTATGCAAGTTAAAGCACAAAACTATTGTTATAGACGTAGATATTGAAGTCTTTGCCAACGGCGTTCTCAGCCAAGCTCTAATGAATCTCTAGTGAGTTTCAGCAGGTCTGCCCTGACTGACCAACACTGGAAAACATCAGAAAACAGCTCCACATGTGTTCAGCGAGAGAACGCTTCTGAAAGATGAACGGCTTTGAGACATTAGTAACAGGAGGTCAACATGACCAGATCCTCCATGAGACCTGCAGCCGAGTGTCGTGTAAAGCTATGCTGTGGTCCTCCAAACCCCTCCGGGACCGTTTCCCACTTCCCACCAGGACAGAAAATTCCAGCTCTGATTTACTGTTGGATAATCAGTCGTGTTTACCCGAGGTGGGGGGGCACAGTCTGTGTGGCCATGACAGAGAATCATCTGCCCTGAGCGAAAGAGAGAGAGAGAGAGAGAGAGAGAGAACGGATGATAATATCATGCCATGATGACATGCAGATCCTGCAGCTCTACACAGACACTCGGAGCAGATGCAAGAGTCTGCAAATTACACCTTTGCATGCGAACTGTGAACAGATGTGAGGAGCAATTAGAGAAGTGCACACACACACACAGACACGCTTAATTATATAAATGAGGACAGACTGTTATTGTTTTTGTATACAGCTGATTATAAATACTAGAGATATTATAAAAAATAATATAGACTAAACCAAAAACACACTAACACTGACAGAGACAGTTTTGCATTAAAGATTTTTTGTTAAAGATTTTGTAATCATATTGCATAGTTGTGCTTGGAGTCGATTGTTTTACTTGTGATAATAATGAAACATGCTGAATTGTGCAATATCATTTTTGTCCAGACTGTCTTACAAAAAACATGCTGTCCCAGTTATGCTCAGTTTAGGTTTCATTTTCATTGTTTTCAGTTGCTGTTTAGTCTACCTTACTTAGTTTTCCCTTGTTCTTCTACGTTTCCCGCCACTAGTTTGTTACTCCTTGGTTACTCATTAATTAGATCACACCTGTTTGTATTTAGTTTCATTATCTTGTGTTTATAAGCCCTTCAGCTCTGTCTGGTGTTGTTGTGTTTTACACGCTGTTTTGTTTGTGTTTCATCACTCTTGGATTCGATTAATAAATAACATTTCTATTTGAATGATTTTGTCTATCTTCTGTATCCTCTGACTCAACATTACACATGCAAAAACAAGAGAAAAACAATGAAATATTTATAAAATGATATGTATGCTTTTTCCTGTTAGCTTTTTGTTTTGCATATAGTAAAATAAACTTGCAGCTGTATTTTGCCTTTTTTTGCCAAACAATTTTGTCAGATAAACACCCTGTTTAATGTTTTGTTCTTTCCTCATATTTAAAAATATTTAAAAAATATCAAATATTTTGATGTTTTAATTGAACTTGTAGCGTCATTAACAGCAAATATCCCCTTCGGACATCGCTTTTATGTATACAGTAGATGATGTGGTGATAATCACATTTCCATTTAGCAACAATCTTTTCTTCTCCTCAGCCATAAAACCACATCTGTATCTCACACAAACACACACACACACACACACACACATGTGCAGCTTCAGTGCAGAGGAGTTCATGATAGTTCACACAGTTCATGATAGCGATTGCTGAAATAAAGCGAGCGGACTGCACAGCTCACGGGTCAAAGCATTATATCACACTGATGATGACAGGAGCCTCGCATCACCCACCCAAACACATGCGTTTGATGGACACGCCATCTTTAGCAGAGAGCAGACATCCACTTGGCTTTAGGAAAAACACTGTATCCTCTCAATCAGTCTATTCTAAACTTCACCTATACTGTACTATATATAAATATATTTGTATATACTACACTCTTTATTGGGATCGATGGTTCCATGAAGAACCTTTAACATCCACCTTTCCATCGCAAGGTGGCTGGAGCTGACACTGGATCGGACTCATGGGCTGGAGCTGACACTGGAGCAAGCTCACGGGCTGGAGCCCACAATGGATCGGACTCAGGGGCTGGAGCTGACACTGGAGCAAGCTCACGGGCTGGAGCCCACAATGGATCGGACTCAGGGGCTGAAGCCCACAATGGATCGGACTCAGAGGCTGGAGCTGACACTGGAGCGGACTCAGGGGCTGGAGCTGACACTGGAGCGGACTCAGGGGCTGGAGCTGACACTGGAGCAAGCTCACAGGCTGGAGCCCACAATGGATCGGACTCAGGGGCTGGAGCTGACACTGGAGCGGACTCAGGGGCTGGAGCTGACACTGGAGCAAGCTCACGGGCTGGAGCCCACAATGGATCGGACTCAGGGGCTGAAGCCCACAATGGATCGGACTCAGGGGCTGGAGCTGACACTGGAGCGGACTCAGGGGCTGGAGCTGACACTGGAGCGGACTCAGGGGCTGGAGCTGACACTGGAGCGGACTCAGGGGCTGGAGCTGACACTGGAGCGGACTCAGGGGCTGGAGCTGACACTGGAGCAAGCTCACAGGCTGGAGCCCACAATGGATCAGACTCAGGGGCTGAAGCCCACAATGGATCGGACTCAGGGGCTGGAGCTGACACTGGAGCGGACTCAGGGGCTAGAGCTGACACTGGAGCAAGCTCAGGGGCTGGAGCTGACACTGGAGCAAGCTCAGGGGCTGGAGCTGACACTGGAGCAGACTCAGAGGCTGGAGCTGACACTGGAGCAAGCTCACAGGCTGGAGCCCACAATGGATCGGACTCAGGGGCTGAAGCCCACAATGGATCGGACTCAGGGGCTGGAGCTGACACTGGATTGACTCATGGGCTGGAGCTGACACTGGAGCAAGCTCAGGGGCTGAAGCCCACAATGGATCGGACTCAGGGGCTGGAGCTGACACTGGAGCAAGCTCAGGGGCTGGAGCCCACAATGGATCGGACTCAGGGGCTGGAGCTGACACTGGAGCGGACTCAGGGGCTGAAGCCCACAATGGATCGGACTCAGGGGCTGGAGCTGACACTGGAGCGGACTCAGGGGCTGGAGCTGACACTGGAGCGGACTGATGGGCTGAAGCTGACACTGGAGCAAGCTCAGGGGCTGGAGCTGACACTGGAGCGGACTCAGGGGCTGGAGCTGACACTGGAGCAAGCTCAGGGGCTGGAGCTGACACTGGAGCGGACTTAGGGGCTGGAGCTGACACTGGAGCAGACTCAGGGGCTGGAGCTGACACTGGAGCAGACTCAGGGGCTGGAGCTGACACTGGAGCAGACTCAGAGGCTGGAGCTGACACTGGAGCAAGCTCAGGGGCTGGAGCTGACACTGGAGCAGACTCAGGGGCTGGAGCTGACACTGGAGCGGACTTAGGGGCTGGAGCTGACACTGGAGCAAGCTCAGGGGCTGGAGCTGACACTGGAGCGGACTTAGGGGCTGGAGCTGACACTGGAGCAGACTCAGGGGCTGGAGCTGACACTGGAGCAGACTCAGGGGCTGGAGCTGACACTGGAGCAAGCTCAGGGGCTGGAGCTGACACTGGAGCAGACTCAGAGGCTGGAGCTGACACTGGAGCAAGCTCAGGGGCTGGAGCTGACACTGGAGCAGACTCAGGGGCTGGAGCTGACACTGGAGCAGACTCAGGGGCTGGAGCTGACACTGGAGCAAGCTCAGGGGCTGGAGCTGACACTGGAGCAGACTCAGAGGCTGGAGCTGACACTGGAGCAGACTCAGGGGCTGGAGCTGACACTGGAGCAAGCTCAGGGGCTGGAGCTGACACTGGAGCAGACTCAGAGGCTGGAGCTGACACTGGAGCGGACTCAGGGGCTGGAGCTGACACTGGAGCAAGCTCAGGGGCTGGAGCTGACACTGGAGCAAGCTCAGGGGCTGGAGCTGACACTGGAGCAAGCTCAGGGGCTGGAGCTGACACTGGAGCAGACTCAGAGGCTGGAGCTGACACTGGAGCGGACTCAGGGGCTGGAGCTGACACTGGTCTCTCTCATTGAAACAGACTCGGGAATTCTTCTCACTGGTACAGACTTGGGAACATCACTGTCTGGAAGCAGTGTGACCACTGGCATTGGCAATGCTGTAATCCATCCTTGAGTGCTTGTTATGGTCTGCATCTAACTCAAAAAGCAGGCAACCAGGCAGTGCAAACACATCTTAACATAACAGTGACTAGACAAAGAGCGCAGGCAAGGGTGCAGCTTAAATAGGAAACAGAAACAAGATAATTAACTAATGGCATAATCATGGGAACAAATGAGTGGCGGGAAACTGAACAAAGGAACACAGCAACAGAAAACACAAACTGAAGATGTGACAGTTCTCTGGCTCTTTTCTGCATGTCAACATCACAAATTACTAGTGATGTTCCCCATTTGTAAGGTGCTTTAGAGAAAAGCATCTGCTAAAATGAATACAAGTAAATGTAATATACAATTGAACTGAATATATATCAGCTTAAACAAAAATAGAGTTGCAGTCCACCCTCCAGAGAGAGAGAGTGTGTGAGGTGATCTGGCCAGCAGTTAGAGACTCTCTCTCTTTCTCTCTCTTGGCACTACAGACTCTGAAATCAAAAACAGAATGTTTGAGCTCATTCTTTGCATTACTACTGTTCAATTATGATTTACAAGAGAGCGTGAGTGCTGAGAAATCTCACGCAACAGCGTGACTCAAAGAACAAAATCAGTCTGTCTGAAAGCGTCCGCAGTTGATTTAATTGTTCAGATATGAATCGTCTTCTATAAGCTTCAGTTCAGCGCATCATAAACAGTTTAAGAATTCAGATTTATTCAAACAGAACTGTTTCTAAACGTCATGTGAATGTCAGAGCACTACCAGCCTTTCTGAGCGCATTGCGTGGCCCACCACTGGCCCCCACAAACACACACACACACACACACACAAACACACACACAAACACACTCTTTCTGCATTTAATGAAACACGTGCAGCGATACTCCAGCTGACCTCACCTGTCTGTCTTCTCTCCAACATCTGAAGCGCTGCTCATTCAAAATCTGTTGATCATCTTCAGAGGTGCACATGAACTTTTCAACCTGTGTGGGACGTCTGCAGCTTTATAAATCTCGCGCTGTAGTTGTAACCCACATTGACACTGATTAAAGGGCAGAGGAGCATTTCTGAGATGATGAATGAAGTCTCATGATGGTGTCACATCAAGACACAGAGAGACAGAGCGAAGCTTGTTTGTTTTGAAGGTGCAGCTCGAACATGAGTTATGTGGGAATTCAGTAGCTGCTGGTTAATTCAGGCATTTTAAAGCATTTTTATGCTGAACAGAAGCATCATTAAACCTGCCACTCTGCACACGGTCATTATTATCAAATTATTCAAATCAGCTATGAAAAAAAACAATACATTCATATATTCTTGAGACAGGGATGCAAACTCATCAGGGTTAAAAAAGTGACAAAGCTGCCTCCTGAGAAGAAATATTTTGATGTATAGTCTTTACATCAACAGGATAAAGAAAATCATCGTGCTGTTCTTTTGAACTTTCTATTCATCAAAGAAAAAATAGTTTTTAACATTGCTAATAATCATAAATATTTCTTGAGCAGCAAATCATCATATTAGAATGATTTCTGAAGGATCATGTCAATTACACTTCACTACATATTCACATAGAAAACTATGGAAGCTTGTATCCGCCATGAAATAAAAAATAAAAAAAGTAATTGCAACTATTTATCTCACAATTCTGACTTTTTTCTCAGAATTGTGAGATATAAAGTCAGAATTGTGAGATATAAAGTCAGAATTGCGAGATATAAAGTCAGAATTGTGTGATATAAAGTCAGAATTGCGAGACATAAAGTCAGAATTGTGAGATATAAAGTCAGAATTGTGAGATATAAAGTCAGAATTGTGTGATATAAAGTCAGAATTGTGAGTTATAAAGTCAGAATTGTGAGATATAAAGTCAGAATTGTGAGTTATAAAGTCAGAATTGTGAGATATAAAGTCAGAATTGTGAGTTATAAAGTCAGAATTGTGAGATATAAAGTCAGAATTGTGAGATATAAAGTCAGAATTGTGTGATATAAAGTCAGAATTGTGAGTTATAAAGTCAGAATTGTGAGATATAAAGTCAGAATTGTGAGTTATAAAGTCAGAATTGTGAGATATAAAGTCAGAATTGTGAGATATAAAGTCAGAATTGTGAGATATAAAGTCAGAATTGTGAGATATAAAGTCAGAATTGTGATATATAAAGTCAGAATTGTGAGATATAAAGTCAGAATTGTGAGATATAAAGTCAGAATTGTGAGTTATAAAGTCAGAATTGTGATATATAAAGTCAGAATTGTGAGATATAAAGTCAGAATTGTGATATAAAGTCAGAATTGTGAGTTATAAAGTCAGAATTGTGAGATATAAAGTCAGAATTGTGAGATATAAAGTCAGAATTGTGAGATATAAAGTCAGAATTGTGTTATAAAGTCAGAATTGTGAGATATAAAGTCAGAATTGTGAGTTATAAAGTCAGAATTGTGAGATATAAAGTCAGAATTGTGAGTTATAAAGTCAGAATTGTGAGATATAAAGTCAGAATTGTGAGATATAAAGTCAGAATTGTGTGATATAAAGTCAGAATTGTGAGTTATAAAGTCAGAATTGTGAGATATAAAGTCAGAATTGTGAGTTATAAAGTCAGAATTGTGAGATATAAAGTCAGAATTGTGAGATATAAAGTCAGAATTGTGAGATATAAAGTCAGAATTGTGAGATATAAAGTCAGAATTGTGATATATAAAGTCAGAATTGTGAGATATAAAGTCAGAATTGTGAGATATAAAGTCAGAATTGTGAGTTATAAAGTCAGAATTGTGATATATAAAGTCAGAATTGTGAGATATAAAGTCAGAATTGTGATATAAAGTCAGAATTGTGAGTTATAAAGTCAGAATTGTGAGATATAAAGTCAGAATTGTGAGATATAAAGTCAGAATTGTGAGATATAAAGTCAGAATTGTGAGATATAAAGTCAGAATTGTGAGTTATAAAGTCAGAATTGTGATATATAAAGTCAGAATTGTGAGATATAAAGTCAGAATTGTGATATAAAGTCAGAATTGTGAGTTATAAAGTCAGAATTGTGAGATATAAAGTCAGAATTGTGAGATATAAAGTCAGAATTGTGAGTTATAAAGTCAGAATTGTGAGATATAAAGTCAGAATTGTGAGTTATAAAGTCAGAATTGTGAGATATAAAGTCAGAATTGTGAGATATAAAGTCAGAATTGTGAGTTATAAAGTCAGAATTGTGAGATATAAAGTCAGAATTGTGAGTTATAAAGTCAGAATTGTGAGATATAAAGTCAGAATTGTGAGATATAAAGTCAGAATTGTGAGTTATAAAGTCAGAATTGTGAGATATAAAGTCAGAATTGTGAGTTATAAAGTCAGAATTGTGAGATATAAAGTCAGAATTGTGAGATATAAAGTCAGAATTGTGAGTTATAAAGTCAGAATTGTGAGATATAAAGTCAGAATTGTGAGTTATAAAGTCAGAATTGTGAGATATAAAGTCAGAATTGTGAGTTATAAAGTCAGAATTGTGAGATATAAAGTCAGAATTGTGAGATATAAAGTCAGAATTGTGAGATATAAAGTCAGAATTGTGAGATATAAAGTCAGAATTGTGTGATATAAAGTCAGAATTGTGAGTTATAAAGTCAGAATTGTGAGATATAAAGTCAGAATTGTGAGATATAAAGTCAGAATTGTGAGTTATAAAGTCAGAATTGTGAGATATAAAGTCAGAATTGTGAGTTATAAAGTCAGAATTGTGAGATATAAAGTCAGAATTGTGAGATATAAAGTCAGAATTGTGAGATATAAAGTCAGAATTGTGTGATATAAAGTCAGAATTGTGAGTTATAAAGTCAGAATTGTGAGATATAAAGTCAGAATTGTGATATATAAAGTCAGAATTGTGAGATATAAAGTCAGAATTGTGAGATATAAAGTCAGAATTGTGAGATATAAAGTCAGAATTGTGAGATATAAAGTCAGAATTGTGTGATATAAAGTCAGAATTGTGTGATATAAAGTCAGAATTGTGAGATATAAAGTCAGAATTGTGAGTTATAAAGTCAGAATTGTGAGATATAAAGTCAGAATTGTGAGTTATAAAGTCAGAATTGTGAGTTATAAAGTCAGAATTGTGAGATATAAAGTCAGAATTGTGAGTTATAAAGTCAGAATTGTGAGATATAAAGTCAGAATTGTGAGATATAAAGTCAGAATTGTGATATATAAAGTCAGAATTGTGAGATATAAAGTCAGAATTGTGAGATATAAAGTCAGAATTGTGAGTTATAAAGTCAGAATTGTGAGATATAAAGTCAGAATTGTGAGATATAAAGTCAGAATTGTGAGATATAAAGTCAGAATTGTGAGTTATAAAGTCAGAATTGTGAGATATAAAGTCAGAATTGTGAGATATAAAGTCAGAATTGTGAGATATAAAGTCAGAATTGTGAGATATAAAGTCAGAATTGTGTGATATAAAGTCAGAATTGTGTGATATAAAGTCAGAATTGTGAGTTATAAAGTCAGAATTGTGAGATATAAAGTCAGAATTGTGAGATATAAAGTCAGAATTGTGAGATATAAAGCCAGAATTGTGTGATATAAAGCCAGAATTGTGTGATATAAAGTCAGAATTGTGAGATATAAAGTCAGAATTGTGAGATATAAAGTCAGAATTGTGAGTTATAAAGTCAGAATTGTGAGATATAAAGTCAGAATTGTGAGATATAAAGTCAGAATTGTGAGTTATAAAGTCAGAATTGTGAGATATAAAGTCAGAATTGTGAGATATAAAGTCAGAATTGTGTGATATAAAGTCAGAATTGTGAGATATAAAGTCAGAATTGTGAGTTATAAAGTCAGAATTGTGAGATATAAAGTCAGAATTGTGAGTTATAAAGTCAGAATTGTGAGATATAAAGTCAGAATTGTGAGATATAAAGCCAGAATTGTGTGATATAAAGCCAGAATTGTGTGATATAAAGTCAGAATTGTGAGATATAAAGTCAGAATTGTGAGATATAAAGTCAGAATTGTGAGTTATAAAGTCAGAATTGTGAGATATAAAGTCAGAATTGTGAGATATAAAGTCAGAATTGTGAGTTATAAAGTCAGAATTGTGAGATATAAAGTCAGAATTGTGAGATATAAAGTCAGAATTGTGAGATATAAAGTCAGAATTGTGAGATATAAAGTCAGAATTGTGAGTTATAAAGTCAGAATTGTGAGATATAAAGTCAGAATTGTGAGTTATAAAGTCAGAATTGTGAGATATAAAGTCAGAATTGTGAGATATAAAGTCAGAATTGTGAGTTATAAAGTCAGAATTGTGAGATATAAAGTCAGAATTGTGAGTTATAAAGTCAGAATTGTGTGATATAAAGTCAGAGTTGTGAGATATAAAGTCAGAATTGTGAGATATAAAGTCAGAATTGTGAGTTATAAAGTCAGAATTGTGAGATATAAAGTCAGAATTGTGAGATATAAAGTCAGAATTGTGAGTTATAAAGTCAGAATTGTGAGATATAAAGTCAGAATTGTGAGTTATAAAGTCAGAATTGTGAGATATAAAGTCAGAATTGTGTGATATAAAGTCAGAATTGTGAGATATAAAGTCAGAATTGTGAGATATAAAGTCAGAATTGTGTGATATAAAGTCAGAATTGTGAGATATAAAGCCAGAATTGTGTGATATAAAGTCAGAATTGTGAGATATAAAGTCAGAATTGCGAGATATAAAGTCAGAATTGTGAGATATAAAGTCAGAATTGTGAGATATAAAGTCAGAATTGTGAGATATAAAGTCAGAATTGTGATATAAAGTCAGAATTGTGAGATATAAAGTCAGAATTGTGAGATATAAAGTCAGAATTGCGTGATATTAAGTCAGAATTGCGAGATATACACTCGCAATTGCATGTTATAATGTGCAATTGTAAGGGAAAAAAGACCGATGTTTTTTCTCAGAATTGCTAGTTTATATCTCATGTTATAAAGTCAGAATTGCGTGAAATTCTGATTTAAACCAATGACTTCAATAACAGAAGTGAAATAATACAATCAAACATTATCAGTGTCTGATCAGTCACACAAATGAAGCATTCGCATTTGTAATGAGCTGACAATGTTGATTTTTCACATGTACACAACGTTTCTCTCCTCGATCCATCCAAGACTCGAGCAACACAACCGTAGCTATTTAAAGAACAGCCCACCGTTACCAGCCATGATCCCATGAGCTCACCAATTAAGAGGGAATGCAGAAAGCAGCGGATTAACTCGAACTCCACCCGCTCCTCAGAATAGACTGACCTTAAACCCCGAGAGCAGGTGAGAGCCAAGCGCCACCCCGCTGTTGATGAAGCACAGACAAAGCAAGCTCACACTTTCATCAGTTCTCGTGTTTATTGATATTATATGTCAAAGACATTCCCCATGAGCCCAGAGTAAACAGACGTAAACGGGATTGCATGTTCGTTTGGGTTATAACAGCCGTTTCAGGTGCAATTAAAACAGCAGGAGACCTGCAGATCCGTCCGAGAGAGTCGTCTAAAGTTCACAGACAACATGAGCTCTCTCTCTCTCTCTCTCTCTCTCCTCCTGAACTGCTTTGATGTGTCACTCGCTCTATTTCAGCCATAAACTCAAATGGCCGCTGGGACTGTAAACATAGTGAGCGATACAGTCCAGTGAACGCAGAGAGATTCAGTTCAGTTCAGGGAGAACATGACGCGAGAATCGGGATGGAACTCATTTAGAGAAGCGACGAATGCAGATCAGCATCAGATTAACACTTTCTCAAAGCTTTGCATCTGTTCAACTCTGGTAAAACAATTAAACAGCAGGGAACAAACAACACTAAATGCTAATAATAAAATACATATATGTACATTTATTCATTTTGCAGATGCTTTTGACTTACATAATGAGAATTACAATGATAACTGACCATATAATCATGCATAATTAGCACAGGAAAATAAATGTTTACATTGATGACATCCAATCAAACTCTACAGTATTCAATAGTCAATTGTCAGATGTCAGCCCAACTAACAGGTAACGTTCTCAGAACGTTGTGGCAAGGTTCCGAACAAACATTCTTCCAGTAACGTTAGTTTAAAGTTATCTGGTCTCTAATAACGTCAGCACAAAAACATTATTTACGTATCAAACATTTTTTAAGTGTTACTACTTATTTTAGAACATTCAAAATTAACGTTCCCATAATATTTGCAAAAAATAAAAAGGAATGTTCCCTTAACGTTCACATAACCAAGAAAAAAACATTTCTGACGACATTTTGAGCGTAATGTTTTCATATCATAATGGCAAAACGAACATATTTTTGTTAGTTGGGAACATGAACCCACCCTCAAAAGAACACAAACAAAACTACACCAGACGAAAGAAAATACAACCCAGATTTGTGCTAAATATGTTTTATGCAGTGGCTGTAAGGAGGATGAAACCATCAAATTTTCTGTTCTGATGTTCAACTATAAGATCTGGGTACAGCAGAATCACGTCTACATCTGATACGGTCTTCCTGTACAGAAACTCAAACAGCTTTAGATCGCGTGCTCCTGTAAGACCTAATTACGTTTTTAAGGTGAAAGGAAATACAAGGCTTCTCCATTTGCAAGTGACCGTGAGCTTTCAGATCAGCCGTTTTACGAGCCATCGTTTGGGAAATGAAAGAGCAAACTGGAGCGTCCAGAGGTCTGCGTGTCTGTCGGCCGTGCGCAGCATCTCCCTCGGGGCTCCAAATGCTGGGAACGTTTGATGTGCCGAGAGCTGCGGAGGCCAGGTGTGTAAAACTGTAAATTTGCCTCCTAAATACAAACAGGAAAAGTGAAAGAGTGCTTGACCTTCTGCAAAGATGAACCATTCCAGCAGTGAACGGCCCTCTGTTTAGCTTCCTCAATTGTGGCCCGCCTCGTTAGATTTATTACCCTCATAGATTCACTATCAGCCTTTGAATTCAACTCATGCTTTGATGTTTGTCTGTAAGACAGCAACAAATGACAGACGAGACCCTTCAGATCACATATGAGAACTGCGGGATCTTGAGAAAGTCATGGCATGTGATTTCTCTTAATAAATCGGTGGGTAAGTTTCTTAGAGTCTGTGTGCCAATCTCACAGGATTCTTCCTGCATACCTCAGAGAGAGAGAGAGAGAATGGCTGCGCTCATGTTTACAGCTCCCTCTCACGTCCACCGGAGGCCTGGCTAGCAGAAACGGATGATTCTCTCTCTCTCTTTCTCTCTCTTTCGTTCTCTCGCTCCAGCATCCCAGTGACAGCTGAGTGGCTGAGGCATAATTGCAGAGAAGTGAGGTCAGCGAGAGGCTTTTATCAGAGATTGCGCAGCGTTCAGCAACACGAGAAGATGCACAGCACAGACGGGCTGCCCCAAAACTCCCTCTCTCGGTGCGTCACATTGGAAGTTATCTGGAATCGTCTGGACTAAAGCGCACATCCTGAAGGCACAAGTAAGTCACTTTTAAAGACTTTATTCTAACATTTTAAATCAATATATTCTGTCATAAATTAGTTTGGCAGAAACTAGGCAGAGAGACAGAGTGAAATAGCGATGAATATAATGTCATTTAAGGTATTGGTAGAGCAATACTGAGACATTTAAAATACTGATAGAGCAATTTTCAGACATTTAAAGCAGCAATATTGAGTAGTGATATTTAAAGTGGTGACAGACATTTAAATTACAGATAAATTGGTAATGAGACATTAAAGAAAGGATAGATGTCGAGATTTAAATTAGATTAGATTAAATATTGAAATTTTAATATTATATTTTAATTAGCAAAACAGCAATATTGCAACATTTAAAGTAGGAATAGAGTGATACTGAAACATTTGAAGAAGTGATAGGGAGATATTGAAATGTTTCAAGTAAGAATAGATACAATGTTGAGACATTTAAAGCAGCAATAGAGTGACATTAAAAGTAACAGTAGAGCAACACTGAAACATTTAAAGTACCAATAGAGCAACACTGAAACATTTAAAGTAGCAATAGAGCGACATTGAGACATTAAAAGTAGCGATAGAGCAACGTTGAAACATTTAAAGTACCAAAAGAGTGACACTGAAACATTTAAAGTAACAACTGAGTGACATTGAAGCATTTAAGGTACCAATAGAGCGACATTGAGACATTAAAAGTAACAACTGACATTGAAACATTTAAAGTAACAACTGACATTGAAACATTTAAAGTAGCGATAGAGCGACACTAAAACATTTAAAGTAACAACTGAGCGACATTAAAAGTAGCGATAGAATGACATTAAAAGTAACAGTAGAGCGACACTGAAACATTTAAAGTACCAAAAGAGTGACACTAAAACATTTAAAGTAGCAATAGAGCGACATTGAGACATGAAAAGTAGCGATAGAGCGACACTAAAACATTTAAAGTAACAATTGAGCGACATTGAAACATTTAAAGTAACAATTGAGCGACATTGAAGCATTTAAAGTAACAATTGAGCGACATTGAAACATTTAAAGTAACAACTGAGTGACACTGAAACATTTAAAGTAACAATTGAGCGATATTGAAACATTTAAAGTAACAACTGAGTGACACTGAAACATTTAAAGTAACAATTGAGCGACATTGAAACATTTAAAGTAACAATAGAGCAACACTGAGACATTTAAAGTAGCGATAGAGCGACATTAAAAGTAGCAGCAGAGCAACACTGAAACATTTAAAGTAGCGATATAGTGACAGTGAGACCAATTTTAAAGACACTAAACATATAGAATCTGGTTTATATGTGAATGATGTTGATTATTGAGTGACGTGTGAACTGTGATGAACTCACTGTATCTTCAGTGTGAAGCATCCATTTGTTGATTTGTATCATTTGACTGTCACTAACAACAGAAACTAATACACTGCTGCCTCCTCTAGCTCTGAGGAGATTCTGATGCTGCAGGGGGAGGTCCGACTTCACTCCACAATCTGAGGATTTTACTGGGAAAGGGTCCAAGCGGATCTCCCACGGCTTGAAGAGTTTTGCCTTCAGTATGTGGATCATGAACTCATTGAGAAACGCAGTATAATGCGCAAATGGACGCTGCCATGGAAACTGCCTGAGTTGCCGTGTGGACTGTGGTTGCACGTCATGCTGGTTGTCAGCCGTGTGTGCGTGTGTGATGGCGACAGGGTCGCTGGGCAGGCGTCTGTGACTGACTGTTCCAAACATGAACGCCACACCAGGAACTACGACTACATGGAAGGAGGGGACGTTCGAATCCGACGCCTCTATAGTCGCACACAGTGGTTTCTGATGATTGACGAGAACGGGAATATCAACGGAACGCAGGATCCCAACAACTGCTACAGTAAGAGATTATCACTCACTACTGACATGTCTGACTGAGGTTCTACCTTAATTTCAAAAAACACATTTGGTCTTCATGTGTCAGGAGCTTCACAGAGAATTTATCACTGGAGAGACAGTGAAACATTTAAAGATAGCGATAGAGCGACATTGAGACATTTAAAGTAGCGATAGAGAAACATTAAAACATTTAAAGTAGCGATAGAGCAACATCGAGACATTTAAAGTAGCCATAGAGCAACATTGAGACATTTAAAGTAGCGATAGAGAAACATTAAAACATTTAAAGTAGCGATAGAGAAACATTAAAACATTTAAAGTAGCGATAGAGCAACATCGAGACATTTAAAGTAGCGATAGAGAAACATTAAAACATTTAAAGTAGCGATAGAGCAACATCGAGACATTTAAAGTAGCGATAGAGAAACATTAAAACATTTAAAGTAGCGATAGAGCAACATCGAGACATTTAAAGTAGCGATAGAGCAACATCGAGACATTTAAAGTAGCCATAGAGCAACATCGAGACATTTAAAGTAGCCATAGAGCAACATTGAGACATTTAAAGTAGCGATAGAGAAACATTAAAACATTTAAAGTAGCGATAGAGCAACATCGAGACATTTAAAGTAGCGATAGAGAAACATTAAAACATTTAAAGTAGCGATAGAGCAACATCGAGACATTTAAAGTAGCGATAGAGAAACATTAAAATATTTAAAGTAGCGATAGAGCAACATTGAGACATTTAAAGTAGCGATAGAGCAACATTGAGACATTTAAAGTAGCGATAGAGAAACATTAAAATATTTAAAGTAGCGATAGAGCAACATTGAGACATTTAAAGTAGCGATAGAGAAACATTAAAATATTTAAAGTAGCGATAGAGCAACATTGAGACATTTAAAGTAGCAATAGAGAAACATTAAAATATTTAAAGTAGCGATAGAGCAACATTGAGACATTTAAAGTAGCAATAGAGAAACATTAAAATATTTAAAGTAGCGATAGAGCAACATTAAAATATTTAAAGTAGCGATAGAGCAACATTAAAATATTTAAAGTAGCGATAAAGCAACATTGAGACATTTAAAGTTGCCATATAGTGACTTTGAGATATTTAAAGTAGCCATAAAGCGACACTGAGACATTTAAAGCAGTGATAGAGCAACAAAAGCTTTCATTAGTTAGATTCACAAACAATATTACATTATATCATGCTAAACCCATCATGTGCAGTATGTACATTTAAATATGAATTTTAAAAAAATATCATAGTTGCATGTCACTTTAAATGTCACTATTGATTTGTTGTGTGTTTTATAATCTAATAATGTTTATTAAGCATTATTAGACTACACATTAATTTATGTAAGCTTATGTCCGGTAAAGACTCTTTACGTTATATTAGTAGAAAGTGATATCCCACTGTATCTGAGGGTGAAGGAATCGGCCTGGTCAGAATTCCAGTGGGATTATTAGCAGGTCGCGAGGCAGTGTGACGAGGGAGTGACAGGCGTAAAGAGAAACAGGTGCTCTGTATTGGGGACGTATTTATAGCTCTTGTTTCCCTTCGTTAGAGGACTTAGTGGTCAGAAGTTAAAAGTCAATGTGGATACAATGGAAGTACAACTCACTGAAAAAGATTTCTATTTTGTCAAAACAAATTGTGAAGCAAAATGAAACTCACTTGAGGCTGATGATACATGTATAATAATAATAATTAAAATGTTTATTAATACATTTACAGTATAACATGAGCCTCAAGCATGTTTGGTTATTAGTAATTTTGTTTGTGTACGAGAAGAAAGTCGTTGTGTTGGCGTGATGGCATGCATCTTTGCTCCAGAGGGAAAACGATTACATCAGCTGGCGTTGAAAAGAAGAAAAATTGATACAGCCAGATGTGGCCGACAACTGCACGCACAGAGCGCATGCAAGACATGCAGTGAGGGTAGGAGAGGGGTGGACAGCGCCGTGGGAGAGAAAAGCAGACGCGTTTTGAGGTTCTGTCAGAGTTGTGCCGTGACAGCAGCTTATTATACCATTAGAGCTGCTCACATGTAAACCAAACACTTCCAGAGACGCACACATGTATTTGAGTGTCCTTACACAACTCACACACACACAGAGCTTAAAACGACAAGAAAACATAAGCGAAACAACAAACAGGCCCTTCAGCTGTGAAATATCTGATATGGAGTGCCAACTGGAGCTTGTCGACTTTTAACTCACTGTTGATTGAACCATCTGATACTGATATTTCATCTTCAGTTAAGATCTTAAATTAAGAAAGGAAACTGTTTCCTTTATAAAAATGAATTTTTGAAAGGTGAAGTGTGTTATTAAACAGAAAAATCAGCTCAGGCCATGTCATGGGATGGGATTCTCGAACAAAAAAAGTTCATGAGATTCAAAAGAATCAACCATATTAGTATTTTAAACTAAAAAAAAAAATGACACACATCACCTTTAAACCATAAATTAAATTAAATGTGTTTTGAAATTAATTAAGTGGCCAAATATCCAAAGAATTAAATGTTATTTAGGTCATTTATGAAACAGATTTCAGATTTAACCCTTCGGTGTTCTACGATCAAATTTTGACCAAAAAATGTTATTTATTTATTTTGTACTTCATCTAAATGGTATGACTGTTGTCAGAAATATCTGATATGGAGTGCAACTGGAGCTTGTCGACTTTTAACTCACTGTTGATTGAACCATCTGATACTGATATTTCATCTTCAGTTAAGATCTTAAATTAAGAAATAAAAATGGATTTTGAAAGGTGAAGTGTGTTATTAAACAGAAAAATCAGGCTGGATGGGATTCTTCTCAAACAAATAAAGTTCATACTTTTTGTGGAAATTAACATTTAACTATCATATTAGGTATTATTTTAAAACCAAAAAAATCACCTTTAAACCATAAATTAAATGAAAAATGGCCAATCTCACTGCCACTAAACATGCATTACTTCAGACTAACTAAATTAAATTAACCCTTTTTCCCTCATCAGATTTAACCCTCTTTGGTGACTAAAAAAATGTATGTTTTGATCTTCATCTGAATGGTATGACTGTTGTGGCACTTGCTATGTGAACACACAAAGAAAATGTGGACATGATTCAAAAAGGTTAAATGAATGGGTAAAAAAAAAAAAAAAAAATGGGGGGTACAATCTACAAATCAGCCATGATGCAGAAAAAAGCACACAGCAATGAAGGGGTTAACTGAAAAATTAAATAATTATATTTTATTGTAAAAAAAAAAATGAGGAAACAAATAGATCATAATTACTTACTACCATAACATTCCCTCAAAATGCAATTCATGTAACCCCTAAATGAGGAGCAGCAGAGGGTTAAACAAAGCAAATTTGACCCTCAAAGTATATTTGTCTCCAAACACACACAGCGCTGCGTTTCTTCAAACGCTCAGGCTGATCCACTGTCTGTGTTTCAGGTGTTCTGGAGATCAGGACGGTTTCTGAGGGCGGCGTGTTGGCCATAAAAGGACTGAAGAGCCAGTATTACATTTCCATGAACCGCACTGGAATGTTACAGGGCAAAGTAAAACCCCTCCGTCCTGCAAACACATCTTTTAATCTGATTCCAGTTAATGCATTCTCACGTTTCATGGCTGATTTAAGAGTAAATGTAGTGAATGAGCAAAAAAAACCGGCAAATTAAAGTTCTGTCGTACCTGTTTTCACCTCTCCCGAACAGAAAGACTACAACGACAGCTGCAACTTCAAAGAAGTGTTTTTAGAGAACTACTACACAGCGTACGCCTCTGTCAAAAAGACTAAAGACGGCAAAGAGATGTTCATCGCTCTGTCAAAAAACGGCCGGCCGCTGAAAGGAAAGAAGACGAGGAGAGAGAGCATCACGTCTCACTTCATCCCTCGAAAGTGCAAGGAAGACGAGAAGAAGCTGGCGTAAAGCCAGAAACAGACCTGGTTTGGCTTTTTACTCGTCTGGCGTGATGCATGTGAGATTACTGTCAGTAATTCAGCTGCAAACATTATCAATAAAACATAGCCACTCACACACGAGAAGAAGTCGGCACCAGGGTTTATATATGAAAATGTTTTGGACTCATGTAAACAAACAGTTATAAATACTCCTCTGTGTTTTGAGATAAAAACTATTTTTATATTTTTTAAAAGGAAAATAACCAGAGCGTCTATGTTTCTGTTCACTGCACTTTCACAGTGAACAGAGGATGAAAATGCCAAATAAACACTGCAATGCATTTATACGAATGATCATTAAATATGGCAGCAATGTGTGTGTACGACACCTTCAGTTTATACACTAACATCCCATCAACATTCATCCTGAGGAGTTTTCCTTTTCATTTAGTTTGAGACATTCCGCTCTCGTTTCCACTTCAGTGAGAAAATCGGTTCTTTAATTTGTTTAATCTTTGGGTCATTTATTATTTGCATTCTAAAGATCACATGCAATTAACATTCATCTTCCTGCTCTTATAGTGACTGCATTCTAAGAAATACAATGTTTGTCTTCACAGTCTTCCATCACTCACTCATAAACGACTTTCCTTTGCGTTATTGATCAACCGCCTTCAATTTCGGATAAAATCAAACACATTATGGTGAAATAGGTTTGACGTGGGAGTCTGACCATATTTAGTTTCCACATAATCACTCAGTGCTCTAATGTGATTGTGTCCATGTGTCGTTGTGTGTTATTTATGATATTTATATGTGTCGCTGGCTCTGAAATAATCGTCTGTATTCTGTGCTGCAAACACTCACACAGAGAGTCAAGCAGGAGTTTATATTTTGCTGCTAGAATACTAAGTGAAATCTGAGGTTTTATATGACTATAGATCAATCTCAATAAAACATGTATATATTGCTACTTTCTCTGGAGTGGCGTGTTCTGAGATGTTCACCAGGCCTTTATCTGGACACACGACGGCTGTTTTTGCAACCGCAAAACAGGCTTTACAAATCGCTCACTACATTTATCTTATTTTCTCTTTTTAACACTGATCGGCCAGTTGCGTTCGCTAAACTGTCACACCGCCTGGGAGAAGTTACTGGACACTAATCATAATAAATGATGACATCAGACAAACCACAGTTTAGACAGAAAATGACATTTCACAGTAAAATTCAGTGTTTTACAGTAAGACCTTCCTATGGAAGCCCATTTCAGCCACATAGGGGGAAAAAATCATACTTAATTATGACATAAAAGTAAAAAGTCGAAATTGTGACATTCAAAGTACTAATACCAAGTCGAAATTATGACAGAAACTCAATTTATCTAATAATTTCTACTGTTTAATCTCATAATTATGACTTGGTATGTCCTAATTATGATTTAGTGTCACAATTTCAACAAAATTCTGACTTTTTTTCTTCATCTCATAATTAAGATTTACTGTCATAATTTCAATTTCAATTGAACTTTTGTCAATTTGACTTAGTACGTCATAATTATGATTGTCATAATTTCAACTTTTTATGCATAATCATGACAAAAAGTCAAAATTTTGATTTTTTAATCGCATAATGATTTAATGTCAGTTTCGACTTTTTTGCCAAAATTATGACTTTGTATGGCATAATCTCAACTTTTTAATTCCAATTATTTGAAATACTTAGTATTTCATACTTATGATGTCATAATTTTGACTTTTTGTCAAATTGACATAAAAATTCAATTATGACAAAAAGTCCAAATTATGACTTTGTATGTCAATTTCAACTTTTTATCCCAATTATGACTTAGTATTTCATGATTATGATGTCATAATTTCGACTTTTTGACAATTTATTGTCACAGCTGACTTTTTATGTCAATTATGACAAAGTCCAAATTATGACTTTGTATGTCAATTTCAACTTTTTATCCCAATTATGACTTTTTTCATGATTTCATGATTAAGATCGACTTTTTGGCATATTTTTAGTATGTCATAATTGACTTTTCATCCATTTTTTTTTGTGAAATCTCAAAAATATGTCTTTTTATGTCGTAATTATGATTTACAAAAGCATGATTTTTTTTTTTTTCATTTATGTGGCCGAAATGGGCTTTCAGCAAAATAAGTGTTATCTCAGCGATTTCATGTCTCTCGTATCACGATACACTTTCTGTCTACTCTTAATAAAGTAAATTACACTCTAATCAGTATTTAATCATCATATATTTATTGATTTGACAAGCTGCTCAGTCTTCAGTGTTTATGTACTGTACATGTTGTTTCTTGTGGATGTATTTTATTGAGATCGATGGAGTCAGTTGTAGCATCTCGAGGGATTGAGCGAAACATGATTCCCTGTGAGGTGAACGAGAGAGATGTGCTGGACGACTGCCACACACACACACACACACCCTTCTCTTGACCCAAACACAGTTGGAGTAAGGTGAGCACTTCTGCCAAGTCACGCAAAGTTGGTTTTAGCGTATAATTTGTAACATGTTCTGAATGTAAACAGACTCTCACTGAGGGCCATTTGTGAGCGACGGCGACTGACGGGCCTCACACTAAAAAAGACAGGATTCATTTATCAAAAAGGTTTGATTCGAATCCATCTGGACTTTACAATCAGTGCGTTTCATCACCGTCTGTGAATGAATCTTAGAATCACTTGTCATTTAATGAAAACGTCTTAATCGTTTGTCCTGTATCTCTATGATAAAAACTCAGCTTAAACGTGTCTCACATTCATCTGGCGCTTGTTCGCTTGTTTGTTGGTCATGTGGTCGAAAGCCTTCAGCACATAGCATGAGTTCAGCATGTTTGAGTCCAAATAAAATCAAAACCTTAGGCGATTCTGGCAGCAGAACCTGTGGACACGTCGATTGAGTTTTATCAAAGCTTTGAATCTAAGTGAGACCTGATAAAGTCTAAAACAACACAGAGATTGATCACATATGGGCGAATCCCTCGAGAACATGACCGGCTCACAATTCAACATCGAAAGAAAAAACACATTTTATTTTGCTTAAAAAAAATTAAACCTATTTTTAGGATAATTGCATTGTGACATTATTTTCATAACAACTAAATGCAGAATTCAACCCATAAATTCTCGTTACTGTAATGCAAAATAAAGGCATATTGAAATACAGGAATAAAAAAATAAAGATCATAATGGTCCTAAAAACAGGTTTTGTTTTAGGGTAAAATGTGAGTTAAACCAGTGTTATTTTAGTATTATGGATATACAATTGTAGTTTTTATTAATATTTTGAATGTTTTTATATTTTCAGTTTTAACTTTAGTTAAAGTTTTGGTAACCGTGTTGTCATTTTTTATTAGTACGTTTAAATTAAAATTTTCATTTAAAGTTTATTTTATTTCAAGTACAAGTTTTAGTTAATAATGTTTTCTTGAGATTTATCGACACTCACTGAACCAAGAGAGTTCATAAACTGAATAATTCCAGCAACATGTGGCCAGTTTCACCTGCAGACAATCGCACACAGCAGGACGCAGGGATGAGTACATGTGACCTCTCGTGAACCAATCACCAGACGGCAAAGACAGGAAGTCCACGCGCGCCTGAGCAGCTCGCTGTCCTTACAGAGACAGAAGAAAGAGTGTGAGAGACGTGACTGTCAGATAATAACTGTATCAGATAATAACACAGAATCCAGTCTTTTGTCACTTCACCAGCATTTCACCACGTAATTTGAGAAAAACTATCAGCAAATACACAGAAATTCTGTTATTATGAGTACTATTTATAATTTAAACAGCCTTTTATTTCACAAAATGTTTTCATTTAATTACATTTTAAAACATTTTTATAAATTCATTTGATTATTCATGCGTTAGACGTGACAATTAACATTTTATAAACCCCTTAAGACCAGCTAAATTAAAATGGAAAAGAATTTGGGTAAACGTAAAAGGGATTTCATATGTTTCCCATGAGGATCCAAGCGGTTTCTCCTCCAGAGGGCGCCTGCTGCACTTTCTGGACACGTCTGTACAGGTTTGCATGTTTAAATAAGTTACCAAGGACTAGTATGTGAGGTCATCTCTAGAAAACGCTTACTATCATGATAGTTATTGGTCAGAAAAGTAACACGTACCACGTGACAACATCGCTTCAGCGGCGTTCTGGATGCCAGTGGCTTGCATTAAAAAACTTCAATGGACTTTAAAGTCACCATGAAACCAACACTGACAATATTTGTTTTGTGTTTTAATTCAGTATTTCAGTGTTTATTCTAAATGATTTATCGGTGCACATCATTATTGTGTTAAATCTTGAATCAGAATATCTTCTCCTCCCTCTTGCAGCATCTCTTCTCTGATGATGAGGGCGGGGCAACCTGTCACTCACATGAGATCCACCAATAGCAAACCACAACCATCCAATCAAAATCAAGCCCCGCCCTACATTTGTTCTTGTTTGAGAAGCATTTCACTCGGCACAATAAACGAGACTTTACTGTCATGCCGACTTTAACGGAGTATCGTTAATCATTTAAGAATAGCATCACAAATCAGAAAGAGCAGATTTTATTTCACCATACCTGAGCGAACAGAAGAATCATGGCTGAGATGATCAAAACCGCTGTAATAGGCAGAGAAACATTATTACCAGACGTTCGGAGATGTTATAAAAAAATATTTTGTGTGTGTCATTGTAATAAACCTACAACAGTCTGATGAAGTGAGGCGCTGGCAGATCTTCAGAGCATTTTAATCATTCTCTCTAATATTATTTATCTCTGTATCTGTGATGGAGTGCCTCTCCGCTGAGTCAAGAGGATCTAGTATCGTTCGTCTCGGATCACATCAGTGTGTTACTGTCTTCATCTGAATCTACTGTGACCAGCCAAATAGCCTCATTCATCCTCACCACAAACAGATGGTGACAAATTAAAAGTATTAAAGGCAATCGGCATGTTTACTCTCTGCCAAATGATCAGCGCAGACCGTGTGAAGTCCAGATGCATTAAACAGACGTGCCCACACAGACGGCTGAAGCTCCGGATTCTTTGGAAAAGATGGAGTTCTGAAGATTCAGTTTAATCTGAAGCATCTGCAGGTCTTTTTGCAGGGATTCAATAGTGTGATTAGGAAAAGGGACTCTGGCTTTGAGGTCTTCATATATTTCTCCAGAGTGACGGTGGAGAAGAGAGGAAGACTCGTCCAGATTCTCCTCACACGTCACTGGCCAATCAACCTGAAACAAATGGTGGATTAAAGCAATAAAATTCACTGTAAACCATAGTGTCACATTAAATATAGAAGAATAGCACCACAGCTGTAATGATAACAGCACAGAGAAACAATATTATTGGAATCACTTTCAGAACAATTTTATGATAACCGATAAAAATGTGGACAGCCAATCAGAATCCATCCTGCTTATTTGAAGCGGTAGACGATAAAACTGCAGTGTGCTTCAAATAAACAGAACGTTATAGGTGTGAACGGGCCTTAATTTACAAGGGCTTCGAACGCGGCCCAACCAATCAGAATCAAGGGGGTCGAATTTCGACCCCCTGCCAAATTATTACCCCCCTTGTTGAAGTCGCTAACTAATTACCTAATCTTAATCCCACCCCTAATCCTAGCCCCTCCCCCACACTTACTCCTAAACCTACCAATACTAGGGGGGTAATAATCTGGCAGGGGGGTCGAAATTTGGCACAACACCGGAACTATCCGATTTATAATACACTGTAAAGCACTGTACATATATAGAATGTCTTAAATAAGATTAAAAAAACAACAACAAAACGTAATAGAGTGGACTCACGATAATGTCACATTTAATCCCAAAAATATTTAAATATTTTAATTCTACATAACAAAATAAGGCATATTTTTAGGACCAGATGTGTTTATTAATGTTTTGCACTGTGATATTATTTCATGACAATGCATCATATAACAATATAATTATATGCAACAAATACTACCATGATTACATTATTTTATATCATTATATCTGTTTTTTGTTTTTTTTGATCCATAAGAATTTGAAGGGAAAATGTGCTGGATTGTCATAATATCACAATGCAAAAGTTTTCCATCGCTCCATGAGGTCGTATTTTAAATGAATATAAATATAATCATTTATAATTTTGACCCGTCCGTTTTCTTTAAAAAAAAAAAAAAAAAAAAGCTTTAAAGGCTTAAATGTGAGGCTTATCATTTTATAAAACTTTTTTTTGTCAAAACATGCATGACTTAAAACGTTAAAGTTGTTTTATTATGGTATGTCATTTTATTATGGTATGTACACGGTGAGGTATTCCTCACCACAGACGTTTTGGCGGGATTTCCTGAGACTCATCCAATAATGACATTTAACGTTACATTAATAATTATAGTTAACTTAGCTGCTTTATTCTGGTTAATTATCATTTGAATGACCACCCGTTTGAACTCACCAGTCCTTGTGATTTAATAAATTCGTCTAGGGAGCAAATATTCTTATTTGTCTGTTTGTCCATCTCAAACAACAGCGTCCGCGACTGTTGCTAGGTAACCGCCCACCACTCTTCCTGCTTCCTCGAGCTTGCGAGTGTTTCCGGCGCGCATTGCACACGTGGTATTGTTGTCATCGCTTTTACAGTCTATGTGTGGACGCGTTTGGTTTGGTTGGGCTGTCATGTCGGATGAAGACTGCGCTGCTGCGGGTGAGTGGAGCTCTCTGAGCGGCCTGCTGCTCGCCTCGCACGCCCCGCTGGATGAGGCGCAGCGCGCGGGCCGGATGAAGTGCTCGCGTTGCGGCGCGTCGCGCATGTTCTACTGCTACAGCTGCTGCGCGTTGGTCGGGCTGGAGCCGCGGGACGTTCCTAGCGTCAAGGTCCGTGAAAATCACATTAAACCGCTGTAGAATCATTATTCTCACAAATAACTTCCCTTCATACTGAACACGTTAGTATAATGACTTAAATAACATGAAATTCTAACTGTGCACCTTTAAAGAACAATTATTAAACCAAAAGTGTACATTTTGTCATCATTTACTCACCATCATGTCTGCATTTCATTGAAAGTTTTTGGAGACAAAAATGACCCAAGCACTGAAAAGTCCCCATGATTTCAGAATTGACCATTCTTATTTATTTTTTTTTATGGAATATTGCAGTGTTTATTCTAAATGATTTATCAGTTATTGTGTTAAATTCATGTTCCTGGTAATCTTGAATCAGAATCTCTTCTCTGATGACGAGGGTGGGGCTACCTGTCACTCACATGAGACCCACCAATAGCAAACCACAACCATCCAATCAAAATCAAGCCCCGCCCTACATTTGTTCTTGTTTGTGAAGCCATTTTATTCAGATTAGGGAAGAAAAAAGATCAGCACCATATAAGGAGAAGCAGAAATCTCATTGGTTCTTGCATGCGTCAAATTTAAATGTGCACAAATGGAGCTGTTAATTTGTAGACCAACCTAATTCTTCATGACTTAGTAGGAATTGTCGGTTTGGAATTATAAGTAAAATAAGGTTTGTGGTAAACATTGCTGGAAGAGACTTGAACATTTTGGCCTTCGACATAAAAGTCACTCAATAAATCCAAAACCACTTTTCTAAAAGTCCCACAGGAAACTTAAAGCTGCCAAACGCTCATTCTTTTCAAAGCTTTTTTGAGGAATATTGATTTGAGAGACTCAAAGAGCGTTTGGAACAGTTCTTCTGAAGCGCATTGGTGTGTTTGTTAAAGCTCATGAAACGTTTGTCTGCCATTTTCAGCTGCCGGTAAAGATCGACATCATCAAACACCCCAATGAAACAGACGGCAAGAGCACGGCGGTGCAGGCCAGACTCCTCGCTCCGCAGGACGTCACCATCTACACGTACCCCTGCATCCCTGAGTTAGACCAGAGCGCAGAAAACGTAAGCAAAACCCCCATGACCCTGCCGTGTGCTCAGACAGCCTCGGGTAATACAGATGCCTGTTCTTCCAACAGATCGTGCTGGTGTTTCCTGGTCCAGATGCAATGACGGTGGAGGAATTATGGGAGTATTTTTCTGCTGGTGGAGCGCAGAAAGCGAAGAGATTAAAGGCGGCTTCTGAAACTCCCAACTGCCCGATCCAGAGAGTGGTTTTCATCGACAGCACCTGGAACCAAACCACCAGAATCATCACGGATGAACGTCTTCAAGGTGCCAGCAGATTCTCTCTCATCTTTAGTGGCTTTTCATGCTTGAACTAGTTAACCCTGGGTCATTTTAAACCTGGGTTAACGGAATCCTGGGTTATCTTGCTTCACGTTTCACATTGCTCCTAATTTACCTGAGATTAACAATTAATCCTGTTTATTTTTACGCTGACATTTCACATAGTACATTCCTCAAACCTTGGGTTAACATTATTATTTGTCTTGGGTTAACATTATTATTTGTCTTGGGTTAACATTATTTGCCTTGGGTTAACATTATTTGTCTTGGGTTAACATTATTATTTGCCTTGGGCTAACATTATTGTTTGCCTTGGGTTAACATTATTATTTGCCTTGGGCTAACATTATTATTTGCCTTGGGTTAACATTATTATTTGCCTTGGGCTAACATTATTGTTTGCCTTGGGCTAACATTATTGTTTGCCTTGGGCTAACATTATTTGCCTTGGGCTAACATTATTATTTGCCTTGGGCTAACATTATTGTTTGCCTTGGGCTAACATTATTATTTGCCTTGGGTTAACATTATTATTTGCCTTGGGCTAACATTATTATTTGCCTTGGGTTAACATTATTATTTGCCTTGGGCTAACATTATTGTTTGCCTTGGGCTAACATTATTTGCCTTGGGCTAACATTATTGTTTGCCTTGGGCTAACATTATTATTTGCCTTGGGCTAACATTATTGTTTGCCTTGGGCTAACATTATTATTTGCCTTGGGTTAACATTATTATTTGCCTTGGGCTAACATTATTATTTGCCTTGGGTTAACATTATTATTTGCCTTGGGCTAACATTATTATTTGCCTTGGGCTAACATTATTGTTTGCCTTGGGTTAACATTATTTGTCTTGGGCTAACATTATTGTTTGCCTTGGGTTAACATTATTTGTCTTGGGTTAACATTATTATTTGTCTTGGGCTAACATTATTGTTTGCCTTGGGTTAACATTATTTGTCTTGGGCTAACATTATTGTTTGCCTTGGGTTAACATTATTTGTCTTGGGTTAACATTATTATTTGTCTTGGGCTAACATTATTGTTTGCCTTGGGTTAACATTATTTGCCTTGGGCTAACATTATTATTTGTCTTGGGCTAACATTATTGTTTGCCTTGGGTTAACATTATTTGTCTTGGGCTAACATTATTGTTTGCCTTGGGTTAACATTATTTGTCTTGGGTTAACATTATTATTTGTCTTGGGCTAACATTATTTGCCTTGGGCTAACATTATTATTTGTCTTGGGCTAACATTATTGTTTGCCTTGGGCTAACATTATTTGCCTTGGGCTAACATTATTATTTGCCTTGGGCTAACATTATTGTTTGCCTTGGGCTAACATTATTTGTCTTGGGTTAACATTATTGTTTGCCTTGGGCTAACATTATTTGCCTTGGGCTAACATTATTATTTGCCTTGGGCTAACATTATTGTTTGCCTTGGGCTAACATTATTGTTTGCCTTGGGCTAACATTATTGTTTGCCTTGGGCTAACATTATTTGTCTTGGGTTAACATTATTGTTTGCCTTGGGCTAACATTATTTGCCTTGGGCTAACATTATTGTTTGCCTTGGGCTAACATTATTTGCCTTGGGTTAACATTATTATTTGCCTTGGGCTAACATTATTATTTGCCTTGGGCTAACATTATTGTTTGCCTTGGGCTAACATTATTTGCCTTGGGCTAACATTATTATTTGCCTTTGGGTTAACATTATTTGTCTTGGGTTAAAGTTATTAAACATTATTTTACCTGGGGTTAAAAGGGGTTTTTTAGAACGATGATAACCCGGGGATAAGCGCAGTGTGAATAGCCTGTTTGTATGTGTTTGTTTATCTCATGTAACTTTATTGATTATTGTTATTTCTCTACAGCTTTACCAAATGTGGAGCTCAAGAGCAGAAGAACCTGTTTTTGGCGGCATCAGAAAGGCTGTCCGGACACGTACCTGGCCACAATAGAGGCCGTTTACTACTTCCTGAAGGACCTGCACAGCCACTACTTCTCCGAATACAAGGGAGAATACGACAACCTATTGTTCTTCTTCTCATTCCTGCATAAACTGATCAATAAAGCCAAACAGGCTGCTGGGAAAGTGTGACGAGAAACTCTCACATCTGTTTTATTTGAACGCAATGGATGCATTTTGTCACAGTGAGATTTGAATATTTTTATTTACAAGTCAAAGGCTGCATACATATTCCCAGTGTGGCTGAAAAATTCACTGATTATATTTTTAAAGCACTTCAATGTGTATTTGACAATAAATGTTTTCTTGTACACTTGTTAGTAATAGGCCTCTCTGATTTTGGCCTGTAAACTGTCGCAGGTCTTCTTGGCGTCTCCCAGGAGCATGGCAGTATTGGGCTTGTAGAAAATGGGGTTATCGACCGCAGCGTAGCCCACCCCCAAAGTGCGCTTCATCACGATCACCTGCACACAAACACACACGCTGATTCACACGGCTGCTGCTGTTCGTACGGCACAATCTGTGTATAATCACGGAAAAACCTCACACACCTGCTTAGACTTCCACACTTCCAGTACCGGCATCCCGGCAATTATGGAGTTTGGATCTTCCTGTGCGGCAGAGTTGACGGTGTCATTGGCTCCGATCACGAGTGTCAGGTCGGTTTCTGCACATGCCACACAGAAGAACAATAAGAGAACGGTTCAGACGGCCGCTCTATTAGAAGCTCTCATGCGATGGGATCGGGTTTCTCCCTCGTTCTCTACATGCTTATCTGCTCCAGTTAAACAAAAACACATGCTGCCCTCTGACTCTGACCGCAGAGACAGAGTTGCAGCAACTCAGGGTTGCATGTCTAGGCACAATTACATAATCAAAATGAATTATTACAAAGATCAGACTCCACATGTGTCCCAACCGCTGCCTAACAACTTCACAGCAGTCTGTGGATCATCGGCTTATCCGTCTGACGGGCTGCATCTGTACCTGACAGATATGAGACGTGTTTCACACTGTAAGCGTAAACAATCCACTGACTGAACAGTCAAACCGGCCAATAACTCAATTGCTACTTTGTATTTAATGGAAGTCAATGAGCATAAAAATTGGCTATTAGTATTGCTATATTTTTTTTGAAAGAAATTAATGCTTTTATTCAGCAAGGATGCATTAAATTGATCAAAAGTGACATTATGTTACAAAAGATTCTATTTCAAATAAATGCTGTTTTTTTTTTAAACTTTCTATTCATCAAAGAATCCGGAAAAATAAAATGTATGATGGTTTCCACAAAAATATTAACTGTTTTCAACATTGATAATAACCATAAATGTTTCTTGAGCAGCAAATCATCATATTAGAATGATTTCTGAAGGATCATGTGACACTGAAGACTGGAGTAATGATGATGAAAATTCAGGAATAAATTACACTTTACTATATATTTACATAGAAAACAGCTGTTTTAAATTGTAACATTATTTAGTGATTTTTACTGTATTTTTAATCCAATAAATTCAGCTTTGATGACAGGAGTAAATTACAATTTTCAATATATTCACATAAAAAACAGCTATTTTAAATTGTAATAATATTTCACAATTTTTAAAAGTCTTATCGACCCAACACTAGAGTTTACGTAATGGTCAGATCAGTTATTTAAATACAGAATGAATTTAACGCATAGCCCTTAATGCACACATTTGATTACATTAAATAAAATGGATGAGGAAAATAACAGATGGGAAAAATAGAGTTAATTTGAAAAATTGTTTTGTCTCATTTGCAACACACGGCTCTTTTGATGAACATGCTGTTAAATCTGACCTGGGAAATCCTCATTGATCTCATCCATCTCCAGAACCACGTCGTACGGGACACCGGCCTCAGCCAGGAGCACATTGAGCTGTCCAGGCATGCGTCCGGCCACCGGATGAATCCCAAACCTGACAGACACACACAGATTATAATCAACTAGTGCAGATTCATCCTATTATGAGCTTTATAATCAGAACAATTCAACATGAAACTTATCAACAGTTGATTCAGTAACACTTACTATAGTAAAAACTACCTATATATATATATATATATATATATATATATATATATATATATATATATATATATTACTCAGTATTTGTGTCTTGTTTTCCAGTAAAAATATCTAAACATTCTTAAATCAAGGTACATTTACTGGAGAAGCAAAATGACTGAAGTCTTGTTTGCAGAAAAACTGATCAAAATGAAGTGAGTTTGTGCTTAAAACAAGAACAAATATCTGCCAATATATTTGTTTGTCAACTGTTTTATCATGCATTTTGTTAGTATGCTTGTAGAATGTTTTAATACATTGCTGGCAATTAGCTACCGACTTAGCAATTGCTAACATGTTGATAGCATGTTTCAACTTTTTTGTTAGCACATTTTAACATTGCTAGCTTGATTTAGCATGTTGTTAGCATATTGGTAACATGAATTAGCACATTGCCAGCATGATTTAGCATGCTGCTAACATTTTTAACACATTGCTAGCATTACTTAGCTTTATGCTAGCATTTTAACATGTTGCTATCATAAATTAACATGTTACTACTGTCTTAACAATTGCTAACATGTTGCTAATATGTTGCAACTTTGTTAGCATGTTTGCTAGTATGTTTTAACACATTGCTAGCATAAATGAACGTGTTGTTAACATGTTTTAACACATTGCTAGCATGATTTAACATGTTGTTAGCATGTTTTAGCACATCGGTAACATGAATTAGCACATTGTTAATATGATTTAGCATGTTGGTAGCATGTTTAACATGTTTGCTAGCATGTTTAACACATTGCTAACATGACTTAGCTTGATGCAAGCATTTTAACATGTTGCTATCATAAATTAACATGTTATTACTGTCTTAGCAATTGCTAACATGTTGCTAGTATGTTTCAACTCTTTGTTAACATATTTTAACATTGCTAGTATGTTTTAACACATTGCTAGCATGAATGAGCGTGTTGTTATCATGTTTTAACACATTGCTAGCATGATTTAACATGTTTTAGCACATCTGTAACATGATTTAGCACATTGCTAGCATGATTTAGCATGCTGGTAGTATATTTAACACATTGCTAACATGACTTCGCTTGATGCTAGCATTTATTAACATGTTGCTAGCATTTTTAACATGTTGCTATCATAAATTAACATGTTACTACTGTCCTAGCAATTGTTAACATTGCTAGTATGTTTCAACTCTTTGTTAGCATATTTTAACATTGTTAGTATGTTTTAACACATTGCTAGCATGAATGTGCGTCTTGTTAGCATGTTTTAACACACTGCTAGCATGATTTAGCATGTTGTTAGCATATGTTTAACACATTGCTCACATGACTTAGCTTGATGCTAGCATGTTTTAACATGTTGCCAGATTAACACATTGATAGCATGACTTAGCTTGTTGCAAGCATTTTTAACATGTTGCTATCATTAATTAACATGTTACTACTGTCTTAGCAATTACTAACATGTTGCTAACACGTTTCAACTCTTTGTTAACATATTTTAACATTGCTAGCATTGGTTTAACATGCTGCTTACATGTTTAACACATTGCTAGCATGACTTAGCTTGATGATAACATGTTGCTAATATTTTTTAACACATTGTTAACATTATTTAACATGTTGCTAGTATGTTTTAACACATTGCTAGCATGAATGAGCATGTTGTTAGCATGTTTTCGCACATTGGTAACATGAATTAACACATATGCTAACATGATTTAACACATTGGTAACATGAGCATGTTGCTAGTATGTTTTAACACATTGCTAGCATGGCTTAGCTTGATTTAACACATTGCTAGAATGAATTAGCATGCTGCAAGCATTTTTAACAGGTTGCTAAAAATACATTTACTGGCGAAGCAAAATGACTCAAGATATTAAATCTTGTTTGCATAAAGATGTATCAAAATGAAGTGAGTTTGTGCTTAAAACAAGAACAAATATCTGCCAATTGAGTCAGTGAACTTCTTTCAAAGGGAAAACAAGATTATTTTTCTGACTCCATTGGCAGATATTTGTTCTTGTTTTAAGCAAAAACTAATTTAATTATGATACATTTTTCAATTAAACGATGTAATATCTCAAGTCATTTTGCTTTAAGAATGTTTAGATATTTGAACTGGAAAACAAGACAAAAATACTTTTTGCAGCGTATAAATTATGCATAATTATGCAACTAACCCTAACCACAATCACGTAGTAAGTACATGTTGTTAATTAATATTACTCAGAACTTATTTGTATAAATACACTCTAAAAAGGGCACCTTAAAATAAAGTGTAGCCGTTTATTCTTCATGCAATAAATTCTTGCTTCTCCACCATCTGCGGTGTAAATACTCTGAGAATGTTTTACACTTTCCCTCTTTATTTACAGAAAGGCTGCATTTTTACCAGCATTTTTTTATTAGACACAGATGTGTTTTGTCTTCTCTTTAACAGAATTACGCCGCTGACCTGCCAAGTATTCAAGACATTAAAAACATTGGATGTGTGAGAGTTCAGCATGCGATTATTTTTGGAGGTTATTTTGATGTTCTCGCTGATTTAAGAGGTCATGATCTGAAGGACATCGGGCCAAATATGAGCTGCATCTGACCTCACAGTCTTGCCCTGCTCTCTCAACATCTTCACCATGTCAGCGATTGGATACTGAGCCTTGGCCGCGCACAGACCCCAGCCTGTCCGAGAGAAAACACACACACACACACACACACACACACACACACTTCATGTAAGTTATTAATCTTCTGTCTTTTCCCAGAATCTCGACCAGCGTGAGGTCATGGAGGAATCCCCTAAACCCTTTTCACTTGATGTTTCAAGATCCACATTTGCTTCAAGTTTCTTGGTAATAACGGCAGGAGCATGGAGAATTGTGTCATCAGCCGCGTGTGTGCGCACTTTCAGGGAAATCCGTTTGATTACATTCAGATTGCAGAGTTTCCTGAACTCCAGATGTCTCCCTACAGGACGATCGCGTGTGGAGACGAGACACGCACACGTGTGACCCGTGTTTCAGGCTGCTCAACATCACTCTCAGGCTCTTCTAGCTCAGATTTCTCACCCATTTCTCTCTCGTTTTGAGTCGAGACTAAAGATATTATGTATAAGCAGCTAACAGGGAACGTTCCTTTAACGTTTGCATAACCAAGAAAGAAAAACGTTTTTAAAACATTTTTAATGCTCAGAGAACATTCAAGTTTTTATGACTTAATGGAAACGTTAGCAAAACGTTCTTAGAACATATTTTTGTTAGCTGGGAAGGCACGACTTTCAATTAGCGTCTCAGTTAAACAGCTTTGGGGTGCGCAATATGACCAAAATTTTAAATGGATACGTGTCACTTTAATCACGTGATACACATCAGCTAATATCAATTAGGTTTGTCACGACGCCAAAATCTTATAAACTAAACTAACCATTACAGATTCATAATCCTCAAAATCACAACAAACCAAATGACTAACTTCAGCTGTCAACTAGAAAATAAAATTCATTGGGACAAACTTTTATGTTGGCTTTAAGGTTTGTTTTATAAGCTTCCTAGCGTGTTTTTATCATGCTGTCAACCTGCCTTAGCATGTGTCTAGCATTATTTTGCATTTCGCTAGCATGCTTGTAGAATGTTTTAAAACATTGCTAGCATGAATTAACATGTTGCAAGCCTTTTTAACATGTTTCTAGCATGTCTTACCAATTGCTAACATGTTGCTAGCATTTTTAACCCTTTGCTAGCATGTTTTAATATTGCTAATATGTTTTAGCACATTGCTAGCATGATTTAACATGTTGCTCACATTTTTTAACACATTGGTAATATGAATTAGCACACTGCTAACATGATTTAACAGGCTGCTAGCATGTTTTAACACTTTGCTAACATGTTTTAAGATTGCTAGTATGTTTTAACACATTGCTAGCATGATTTAGCATATTGTTAACATGTTTTAACACATTGGTAACATGAATTAGTGCATTGCTAGCATGATTTAATGTAACAATGCTGCTAGCATGTTGATACTATGTTTTAATACATTGCTAACATGGCTTAGCTTCTTGCTAGCATGTTTTAACATGTCAGTATGTTTTAACATATTGTTAGGATTCTTTAGCACGTTGCTAGTATGTTTTAGCACATTGCTTGAATGGATTAACATGTTGCAAGCATGATTTAGCATGCTGCTAACATGTTTTAACACTTTGCTAACGTTTAAGATTGCTAGTATGTTTTAACACATTGATAACATGAATGAGCACATTGATAACATGTTTTAAAACATTGCCAGCATGATTTAGCATATTGTTAACATGTTTTAACACATTGGTAACATGAATTAACGCATTGCTAGCATGATTTACTGTAACATGCTGCTAGCATGTTGACACTATGGCTTAGCTTCTTGCTAGCATGTTTTAACATGTTGCCAGTATATTTATCACATTGCTAACATGAATTAACACATTGCTAGAATCTTTTAACATATTGGTAACATGAATTAACACATTGTTAGCATGACTTAACATGCTGCTAGCACATTGCTAGTTGCTAGTATGTTTTAAGACATTGCTAGCATGAATTAGCTTGTTGTTAGCATGTATCAGCACGTTGCTAGCATGTCCTAAACTAGTTGCTAGGCTTTGAGCTAGGTTTATGAAGCTACTCTATTAGAGTTACTGTAAGTTTTGACCCCCTCAATGAAAGTCTATAGGATTTTTCGTAGATTTGATCGTCCATTTAACGAAAACTGTAAGTCTGATCAGTCCACCAGTCTGAAGGTCCGACCCAAGTTTAGTGGATCTAGCTTTAAAGCTCTAGGAGGAGATAGTGACTAAATTTAGTCTCAGAAAAAGAAGAATTGGAAACCTAAATAGGATTTCAGTCTTTGTCAAGGCAACATAACTATTATACTGTACGTATATCCAACTTTACATATACTCAAATAAAACAATATAGTAAATATGGATGTTTATATCGTCTCCAAATGTGTTTTTTGCAGGTGTGTCTGGAAGACAGCAGGAGAAACGTTTGTGTTTAGTGTGATTCCCCCTGCTGGTAGACGTTGCAACTACACCATTCAACATCTTTTTCCATTCAAAACTATCTGTGTATGCGCTAACATCTCAATATATTATTACACACACATTATCAGTGCCAGATTCTTTTTTGGCAGCTCATAATTCAGGCTCTCACTGCCAAGGCAAGCAGTCCCTATCCCCTTCATCCTTTGACAAACACTGACCTCTAGTGTTCAAACGCCTGAGAAACAGGCTGACAGGAATGAAAAAGCTTCATAAGTTCAGTGTGACAGGATTTGATGCATATAATCTCTTATATCATTTCAGCTCGCCTCACAGATATTTCTTATTTTAATTCACCTCCTCAACAGCTGATTTTTTTTTATGACTGAAGAACCAGGATTCATCTGTGTGTTTGACAATGTGTCTGTAAGTGAGTGTGTGTCACACCAGGCGTTATAATGATGCTGTTGGCCTCTTTGATCATCTCGATCGACTGCTCCACGTTGACTTCCGTGTGTGTGCCGACGATCTCCATGGGCTTCCCGCCGGCGGTGGACGTGGTCCCGTATCCTCCGAGGATGACGTTCGGCAGCGAGCGGTTCATGGCCTGCAGAAGACACACACAGGTCATCGTCAGAGCTGGAGGATCTCCTCTGGTTTCTCACACTGGGCTCACGGTTACTCACCACACACATGATGTAAGACAGGATGGCACCAGACGAGCCAATCAGAGCGCCGACGATGGTCATGAGGTTATTGTCCAGCAGGAATCCCTCGGCACACAGAGCCCAGCCTGAGTAACTGTTCAACACCGTGATGACCACGGGCATGTCGGCTCCTCCGATGGCTGCGGTGAGCGTCACACCCTACACACACACACACACACACACACACACACACACACACACACACACACACCTGAGTTACATAGACCTACCCACAAGGAGTTCAGATGGGCAGCGGTCACTGTGTTTAAGGTTTCTCAGCACTAAAATAAACTAAAAATAGTTCTTATCAAGATCTTTCTTATTTTAATTCATTTTTTTGTCTTGAAGAACCAGGATTTACATGTTCATGGAAAACCTGGATATTTGAGGAAGACTCATTCTAAAAGTGTGATTTCTAGACCTGGAAAAGTCATAAAATCTTAAAACTTAAAATTCTTTAAAATTTGTAAAAATAAATTTTAAAAAAAATAAAAATAAAAATTTATAAAAATATATATTTGTTAACACTTTACAATAAGGTCTCATTTGTTAACATGAGTTGATGCATTATTTTTAATTTTACTAGTTTTGCCAAGCTCTAAAATATTTTTTTCTGGTAGAAAATGTGAGTAAATTAATATTTATGATATTTAAAATTATTTTAAAACATATTTAAAATATGTAAAATATTTTAACAATATTTATGATATGTAAAAAAAACAATATTCAACATATTTTAAAAAAATATTTTTAAAAATTAAATATAAAAAATATATTTGGTAACACTTTATAATAAGGTCTAATTTCTTAATGCATAATTTTACCAAAACTGTGAGTAAAACAATATTTATGATATTTAAAAAATATTTAAAATATGTAAAATATATTAACAATATTATGATATATACCAATAATTATGATAATTTAAATTATTATTTAAAAAATTAAATATTAAAAAAATATTTAGTAACACTTTACAATAAGGTCTAATTTGTTAACATGAGTTAATGCATTAATTTTTAATTTTACTAGTTTTGGCAAGCTCTAAAATATTTTATCTGGTAGAAATTGTGAGTAAAAATATTTTAAAAAAATAATGTAAATATTTAAATATATATATATATATATATATATATGTTAAATATATAAAATATTTTAAATAACAAAATATTTTAAAATAGTAAAAAAATATATATATTTGGTAACACTACAATAATTATTTTAACATTAGTTAATACATTAACATGAACTAACAATAAGCAATTTTATTTTTATTTAAATTTAGTTAGTTAAAAATGTTCATATTTATTTCACAGTACTTTACCTAATTTTAACAGATATAATTTTTGATCTTTAAAATGTATCAGTAAATGTTGAAATTAACTAATAATAATAAATGCAGTAGAAGTATTGTTCATTGTTAGCTCATGTTAACTAATGTTAACAAAAGAAACCCTATTGTAAAGTGTTACTATACATTTTAAAACGTGTTGTTCATGATTGTTTTAAGAAGTTTATGACCTTTCCAGTCCGGATAAGGTTTTTGAAAAATCATTCCAGCGCTAATGAATCACTTAAGACTAGTTTGTGAATCAGTTTGCAAAGAACCGACTCAGAAGAACAGTTCGCTCCACACAGGATCAGTGATGAACTGATGAATATATTTAGAGCAGCAGAAATGCACATCCTGAGCTGAAAGAGCGCGTTGTGTTTGAGGTGTTTGTGAGGTTCAGCGCACCATGATGGTGGAGAGGCCGGAGACGCCCAGCAAACAGCCCATGCCTGTGTTGAAACTATCGCTCAGCATGAAGGGAACCATCCCAGCTACCGACGCCGCCATCAGACCCGCGTTCAGCATGTGACGGCCCGGCAGCAGCAGAGGAGACGAGTCCAACACACCTGAACACACACACCAGTTCTGACTGTTATTTCAGGCTTTACAGAGTTAAACAGAGACACACAGCATCTTCTCAATTTTATAGGCGAGAACAACTTAAATGGCTTTAATTTCAATGAACCCACCTTGTAATTTCCCGTAGGCCACCAGAGAGCCGCTGAAGGTCACTCCGCCGATGTATGTGCCCAGATACGCCACGATCTTCAGCACGCCGGCCGCCGGATGGACGTCCAGGTGCGGCTGCTCGATCATGAACTCGGCGACGCAGGTCAGAACCGCCGCCAGACCCACCAGACTGTGGAACGCGGCGACCAGCTGAGGCAGATCTGAGATCTCGATGCGCTTGGCGATGGTCAGACCTGAACATATGATCAAACACACACACCCACGAACACACACTTTAAACCACAATCGTTTTCTTCAAACATGATACTTTATAAATTTGACAAATACAAAATGCAAAAAATATGTGTGTATTTTTAATAATGTTAAAATGGTGTAATTTATGAACAAGCTTTATCCATTTGGTTGTGAGTGCAAAGAGACTCCGCCCACACACTCTTCTGATTGGCTGTGATTGATTTGGTTGTGAGTGCAGTGCACTTGCAGAGAGACTCCGCCCACACTCTCTTCTGATTGGTTGTCATTTTGAATTGATTTGGTTGCGAGTGTAGTGCGCTTGCAGTGAGACTCCGCCCACACTCTCTTCTGATTGGCTGTGATTTTGAATCGATTTGGTTGCGAGTGTAGTGCGCTTGCAGTGAGACTCCGCCCACACTCTCTTCTGATTGGCTGTGATTTTGAATCGATTTGGTTGCGAGTGTAGTGCGCTTGCAGTGAGACTCCGCCCACACTCTCTTCTGATTGGCTGTGATTTTAAATCGATTTGGTTGCGAGTGTAGTGCGCTTGCAGTGAGACTCCGCCCACACTCTCTTCTGATTGGCTGTGATTTTAAATCGATTTGGTTGCGAGTGTAGTGCGCTTGCAGTGAGACTCCGCCCACACTCTCTTCTGATTGGCTGTGATTTTAAATCGATTTGGTTGCGAGTGTAGTGCGCTTGCAGAGAGACTCCGCCCACACTCTCTTCTGATTGGTTGTCATTTTGAATTGATTTGGTTGCGAGTGTAGTGCGCTTGCAGTGAGACTCCGCCCACACTCTCTTCTGATTGGCTGTGATTTTGAATCGATTTGGTTGCGAGTGTAGTGCGCTTGCAGTGAGACTCCGCCCACACTCTCTTCTGATTGGCTGTGATTTTGAATCGATTTGGTTGCGAGTGTAGTGCGCTTGCAGTGAGACTCCGCCCACACTCTCTTCTGATTGGCTGTGATTTGTGATTGATTTGGTTGTGAGTGCAGTGCGCTTGCAGAGAGACTCCGCCCACACGCTCTTCTGATTGGCTGTGATTTGTGATTGATTTGGTTGTGAGTGCAGTGCGCTTGCAGTGAGACTCCGCCCACACTCTCTTCTGATTGGTTGTCATTTTGAATCGATTTGGTTGCGAGTGTAGTGCGCTTGCAGTGAGACTCCGCCCACACTCTCTTCTGATTGGCTGTGATTGATTTGGTTGTGAGTGTAGTGCACTTGCAGAGAGACTCCGCCCACACTCTCTTCTGATTGGCTGCGATTTGTGATTGATTTGGTTGTGAGTGTAGTGCGCTTGCAGTGAGACTCCGCCCACACGCTCTTCTAATTGGTTGTGATTTGTGATTGATTTGGTTGTGAGTGCAGTGCGCTTGCAGTGAGACTCCGCCCACACGCTCTTCTAATTGGCTGTGATTTGTGATTGATTTGGTTCTGAGTGCAGTGCGCTTGCAGAGAGACTCCGCCCACACTGTCTTCTGATTGGCTGTGATTTGTGATTGATTTGGTTGTGAGTGCAGTGCGCTTGCAGAGAGACTCCGCCCACACGCTCTTCTGATTGGCTGTGATTGATTTGGTTGTGAGTGCAGTGCGCTTGCAGAGAGACTCCGCCCACACGCTCTTCTGATTGGCTGTGATTGATTTGGTTGTGAGTGCAGTGCGCTTGCAGAGAGACTCCGCCCACACACTCTTCTGATTGGCTGTGATTGATTTGGTTGTGAGTGCAGTGCGCTTGCAGAGAGACTCCGCCCACACTGTCTTCTGATTGCTTGTGATTGATTTGGTTGCGAGTGCAGTGCGCTTGCAGAGAGACTCCGCCCACACGCTCTTCTGATTGGCTGTGATTGATTTGGTTGCGTGTGCAGTGCGCTTGCAGAGAGACTCCGCCCACACTCTCTTCTGATTGGCTGTGATTTTAGATTGATTTTGACACGTCTGATGTGGAATCTTATCGCATCACGTCTGGTTAGGACACGGTGTTAGTCTGGGAATCAACAATGAAATCCAGTGCTGAGGCAGGAATGAGCGGTTCTTACCCAGAGTTCCACCTGTTGCCATTGCGAGGGACATCTGTGACAGGAGTTCCGGTGAGGGTTTCAGAGCGCCCAGCGTAGCCGCGACGCCTCCTGCCACCCCGATCATGCCCAGAGCGTTACCCAAACGACTAGTGCGCTGAGCGGAGAGACCGGCGAGAGCTCCGACGCAGCACAGACCAGAGCCCAGGTACATCATCTACACACACACACACACACACAGATTATAGAGTCATGTGACTCTCACATGACATCACCAACACACGTGCAGCACCTGCTCAATGCTGTATCCGCCGGCCACAGACGCCCCGTATCCGCCCACAAACACCAGTCCGGGCAGCGAGTAGAGATAGTTGTGCTCCGGAGGGTCCGTCGGCCTCTTAAACATGTCCAGCATCCTCTGGGTGATCAGGAAACCACCTGAAGATCACATGATGAAGCATCAGTACTGTGTGTGAGCTGTGACCCGTTAATAATATAATTGCAATATATATAAATATAGTTCCTGCTCTGACCTGCGATGTTGATGGAGGACACAAACGCAGCGAGCAGAGCCAGAGATTCAGGCACAGACGAGGGAGTCAAACCTCCACCCATCAGCACCAGCCCACCCACCGCTGTCAGACCTGCACACACACACACACATCAGTACACACACACACACATCAGTACACACACACACACACACACACATCTGTGAGAGCCACACCTGAGATGGCGTTGGTCACTGACATGAGCGGCGAGTGCAGTGCCGGCGTCACACCCCACACGGTGTGATATCCCACAATTCCTGCGAGGCCAAAGGTCGTCACCATCTGAGTGAAGGCAGCATTGGGAGAGGCGATTCCCAAAGCCAACACGGTCGAGAGACCTTGACAGCCACACAGAGAGAGAGAGAGAGAGAGAGAGAGAGAGAGAGAGAGAGAGAAAGTGTTAATTTGTTCATTGAATCACTCATTAGTTCATTCATTAATTCATTTGTGTGTTCGTTGTTGTATTTTATTGTCATATCAGTTTCACAGGCTATTTCATGCAGGTACAGATTCAACAATTCATAAATACAAACATTTAATAAACTCAACTTAAAGAAAGAAAAAAAGACTAAACAATTTTGTACAAACATAATAACTCTATAAAATATTCTTTACTTGATCTTGTGGTAAAAAATGGTTAGTTTTTCTGGATGTATTTTACAAAACAAGTTCTGCAAAGTTTGTCCTGATTCATTTTGTTCATGCATTCATTCATCCGTTTCATTTATTCATTTGTTAATTTAGTCATTCATTCATCGGTTTCATTTATTCGTTTGTTAATTTAGTCATTCATTCATCAGTTTCATTTATTCATTTGTTAATTTAGTCATTCATTTATCAGTTTCATTTATTCGTTTGTTAATTTAGTCATTCATTTATCAGTTTCATTTATTCGTTTGTTAATTTAGTCATTCATTCATCCGTTTCATTTATTCATTTGTTAATTTAGTCATTCATTTATCAGTTTCATTTATTCGTTTGTTAATTTAGTCATTCATTTATCAGTTTCATTTATTCGTTTGTTAATTTAGTCATTCATTCATCAGTTTCATTTATTCGTTTGTTAATTTAGTCATTCATTCATCCGTTTCATTTATTCATTTGTTAATTTAGTCATTCATTTATCAGTTTCATTTATTCGTTTGTTAATTTAGTCATTCATTTATCAGTTTCATTTATTCGTTTGTTAATTTAGTCATTCATTCATCCGTTTCATTTATTCATTTGTTAATTTAGTCATTCATTTATCAGTTTCATTTATTCGTTTGTTAATTTAGTCATTCATTCATCAGTTTCATTTATTCGTTTGTTAATTTAGTCATTCATTCATCAGTTTCATTTATTCGTTTGTTAATTTAGTCATTCATTCATCAGTTTCATTTATTCGTTTGTTAATTTAGTCATTCATTCATCCGTTTCATTTATTCATTTGTTAATTTAGTCATTCATTCATCCGTTTCATTTATTCATTTGTTAATTTAGTCATTCATTCATCCGTTTCATTTATTCATTTGTTAATTTAGTCATTCATTCATCAGTTTCATTTATTCGTTTGTTAATTTAGTCATTCATTCATCAGTTTCATTTATTCGTTTGTTAATTTAGTCATTCATTCATTTGTTCATCCATTCATTTGTTCATTCATTCATTCATTCATTCATCCGGTCATTTATTAGTTTGTTCGATCATTCATTCATTCAATCATTCATTCAGTTATTCATTAGTTCATTTGTTGTTTCATTCCTTTGTTAGTTCATTTAGTCTTTTATTCATTCATTTGTTCATTCATTCATTCGGTCATTCTTTCATTTGTTCGATCACTCATTCATTCATTCATTCATTCATCCGGTCATTCATTCGTTTGTTCGATCATTCATTCATTCATTCATTCAGTTATTCATTAGTTCATTTGTTGTTTCATTCCTTTGTTAGTTCATTTAGTCTTTTATTCATTCATTTATTCATTCATTCTTTCATTTATTTACTCATTTGTTCATTCATTTGTTCATTCACTCACTCATTTGTTCATTAGTTCATTCAATCATTCATTCATTCATTCATTTATTCATTCATTCATTAAATTATTTGTTAATTTAGCTAGTCATTAGTTTGTTCATTCATTCGTTTGTTCGATCATTCATTCTGTAATTCATTTGTTCATTCATTAATTTGTTCATTCATTCAGTTATTCATTAGTTCATTTGTTGTTTCATTCCTTTGTTAGTTCATTTAGTCTATTATTCATTCATTTGTTCATTCATTCTTTCATTTATTTACTCATTCATTCGTTCATTAAATTATTTGTTAATTTAGCTAGTCATTAGTTTGTTCATTCATTCATTCATTCGTTTGTTCGATCATTCATTCATTCATTCTGTAATTCATTTGTTTATTCATTAATTCATTCATTCATTCAGTTATTCATTAGTTTATTTGTTGTTTTATTCCTGTTAGATCATTTAGTCTTTTATTCATTCATTTGTTCGTTTGTTCATTCATTCTTTCATTCACTTACTCATTCGTTCATTCATTCGTTCATTCACTCATTTGTTCATTAGTTCATTAATTCATTTGTTAATTCAATCGTTCATTCATTGGTTCATTCATTTGTTAATTTCATCATTCATTAATGTTCGTTCATTCATTCATTCATTTGTTTGTTCAATCAATCATTCATTCATTCTTTTTTGTTTATTCACTCATTCATTCATTCACTCTTTCATTTGTTCATTCATTCTTTAATTTGTTAGTTCATTTCGTCTTTCATTCATTCGTTCATTCATTCATTCATTTATTTGTTCATTCATTCTTTCATTTGTTTGTTAGTTCATTTCATGTTCATTCGTTCATTCATTCGTTCTTTCATTTATTTATTAGTTTAATTTCATCATTCATTCATTCATTAATTCGCTCTTTTGTTCGTTCATTCCATCTTTCATTTATTTGTTAGTTCATTTCGTCTTTCATTAATTCATTCGTTGTTCATTCATTCATTTATTTATTTGTTCATTCATTCATTCATTTATTTGTTAGTTAATTTCATCTTTCATTCATTCGTTAGTTCTTTTAGTCATTCATTCATATGTTTGTCCATTCATTCATTTAATTCATTCATTCAGTCGTTCGTGTGATTTCTGACCTGTTGTGTAGACGCCCGCTGATGTCATTGTGCGTTTAAAGGGGGAAATTTCGGCCCGTTTCTCAGCTTCCAGCTCGGCGACGCTCTTGATTTTGGCGGGTGCCGGCGGTGGGCTGGTTTTTGGCAGTGGTGCGGGAAAAAGATTCTGACCTTCCTAGAAACAGGAAACAAGATATGGTGAATTTAATAAGATTTAGTGTGATTTCTAACGTCAGGCACGTCACAGGAGTGAGTTTATTTGGGTTTTGATTCACCTTCATCACCATAGTGCCTCTGATCACATGATCCAGCGTGCCGTAATCAAACTCCTCCAACGGCTCGAAGTGGAAGAACTCTTTATCAGGGCTGATGGCCTTCAGCAGCTTTATGATGTTGTTGGAGTAAAGCGAGCTGGACTGCGTGGGCATCTGACTGGGCAGATCCGTGAAGCCGATGTGTGTCACGCCCTACACAACAAACCAGCAGCACAAGTCAGATTCACTCCACGACGCCACTGTCGCCACACGCTGAAGAACAGACGCACAGATACCTGATGGATGTAAAGCTGTCCAGGTTTGGTGGTCTCGATGTTTCCCCCGGCCTCTGCCGCCAGATCCACCACCACCGATCCGTCCCTCATGCTCTCCACCATCTCACGCTTTATCAGCACTGGAGCTCTTTTACCTGAACGCAACACGACACACACGTCACGCCTCACACTAAAATGTCATGCAAGATTTTTTTTTTGTATTATATATATATATATATATATATATATATATATATATATATATATATATATATATATATATATATATATGTGTGTGTTTGCGTTCACCAGGAATTAGAGCCGTGGTAATAATGATGTCGACTTCCTTGCACTGTTTGGCAAACAGACTCATCTCGGCCTCCAGGAACTCTTTAGACATTTCTTTGGCGTAACCTCCGACCCCTTCGCCCGACTCGGCGATGTTCACTTCCAGTGGCTCTGCGCCGAATGATTTGAACTGCTCCAGAGCTGCCGGTCTAACGGGAGACAGACAGACAGACACCGATCAGGACGGCTTCATTCTGATCTCAGTCAGTCAGACAGATAAAGCGGCGTCACGCACCTGGTGTCGAAACCTCTGACGATGGCGCCCATTGATTTCGCAGCTCCAGCCGCAGCCAGACCCGCGACACCACCACCAATGACCAGCACCTGCACACAAACTTCTGTTTAACTCTATTTACTTCAGTAATGCTTCCTTGAGAGCTGAAAACATCATATCTGATTGGCAAAAGCCTTGTTTATTCACTCATGAGTCACGCTTAAAAATGTCTGAATGTCATTCAGTCAAGATCTAGAGTTTTAAGTTGTTAAAGTCTTATGAATTCAATTGATTAAATGAATGCATTTGATTAATAAAATTTAATTAAACCAGAAAAATTAAAAGAGAAAACACAGAATTTGGGAAAAATAAAACAGAACTTGAGGAAAAAAAATAAAACACATTAAAATTAAATGTTTTCTTTTTGATTACTAAAATGTAAAATAAATAAATAAATAAAACAGAATTTGGTGGTAAAAAAAAAAAACATTTAGAAAAAATTAAAATAGAAAATATATATATATATATATATATTTTAGAGCCCTAATGTAATGTTTGTTAAACTTTAAATAAATTGCTGTTAAATTGTACAGGTTTCATGATTTTAATTAATTAGATTAATTAGACATGCTTTTTGATTCCTAACATTTAGTGTAACCATTAAAAAAAAAAATCCAGAAAAATGTAAATTTACTAAAATAAAAATAAATAAATAAATAAAACAAAGGAAAAAAAGAATTTGGGGGTAAAAAAAAAGAAAAGAAAAACATTTAGAAAATGTAGAAAAAAAATAAAGAATTTGGAAAAAAATAAAACTGAAAACATATTTCATAGGGCCCTAAAAATGTAATGTTTGTTAAACTTTAAATAAATTGTTATTAAATTGTACAATTTTCATGACTTTAATTATTGAGATGTGGACTCATTTAACTTAAGATTAAAATAGAATGGAATTACTAAAATGAGTACTAAAATTTAGTTTAATAATTTAATGGAATCCAGAAATATTGGGGGGAAAAAATAAAACATATTTCATAGGGCCCTAAAGATGTAATTTGTGTTAAACTTTTCATAAATAGATGTTAAATTGGACAAGTTTCATGATTTTATTAATTAGACATGCTTTTTGATTACTAAAATTTTCAGACCAGAATATCAAAAATAGAAAAAAAAATTAAAACAGAAAAAATGGAATTTGGGAAAAAGTCAGACAGACTTTATAGAGCCCTAGGATCCTGACTGATGAGTGGCGATCAGCCGGTTTTACCTGTGACTGAAGTGAGCAGACGTGTTTACTGTACCTTCGCCGGAGGAACTTTTCCAGCCGCTGTGATCTGACCCGTGAAAAACCTTCCGAAGTGATTGGCTGCGAGAACCACGGCCTTATACCTGCCGACGAGAGCGATACGAATGAGATTTGATCATCATACGGATTTCCACAGAGAGCGCGGGACGCGTCAGTCTCACCCTGCGATGTTGGCCATGGAGCTGAGGGCGTCGTAGCCCTGTGCGATGGTGACGCGCGGCACCTGGTCCATCGCCAGCACCGTACAGCGCTGTTCGCTCAGCCTCTGCATGAGCTCGGGGTTCTGCGCCGGGTAGATGAAGCTCACCAGGGTGGATCTGGGCTTCAGCAGCTCCGCCTCGTGGACCTGTAACCCCTCGTTAAACACCGGCGCTCGAACCTACGGCACAGAGTCCACTGCCGTCAGCAGAACTGAGCAGATGCGGGATATGAACGGCTTTATCCTCACCTTCAGGACCAGATCTGATCCAAACGCTCCTTTGGTGTCGGTGATCTGCGCTCCAGCGGCCCGATAGTGATCGTCAGAGAACTTTGCTTCACGTCCAGCTCCGGATTCCACCTGCACCCTGAAGCCCTGTTTGACCAGCAACTCCACACCCGCGGGCGACACGGCCACCCGCCGCTCCTTCTCAAAGATCTCCTTAGGGACTCCCACCAGCACATCTTTATACCGCGCACCTGACACACACACACACAAAAGAGAGGGACAGGAAGAAACCAACTACAGTAGGAGCATCCCAGAACTCCCTAGAAACTGCATAGCAACCACCTAGTAACGTGCTAACAGCTCAGAACACCTGGGCAACCACATAGCAACGCCCCGGCAACTGGAAAACACCATAGCACTGTAGTGGTAAGTTTTAGACGGCAAATATCACTCACAGTATTATCAGAAAAACTATAAATCTAGTTAGAATTTCTATTGACCAGGGTTATTATCATTAACTCAAAAAAAAAAAAAAATTCATTTTCATTTAGTTTAATTGATGTACTAAAATAACTAAAACTGAAATTAAATTAAAAAAGAAATAATAAAAAAGTGACAAAAACAACATTGCTAAAACTTTAACTAAAACTAGGTGAGTAAAGCTTGATGACAAACTTTTAAGTTGGCTTGAAAAAGCCAGGCCAGAAAGTCTGAAAACGTTTTAAAAACTTGAAATTTTAAGATTTTCAGTTTTAGGTGATTTTAAAGTTTGAATGTTTTGAAGGCAGTAAACTCTATCAGAACATTGCTAACATGATTTAGCATGTTGCTATCATGACTTAGCATGTAACATGTTGCTAACATTATTTAACATTTCTAGCATGTCGCTAGCAAGATTACAACATTGTTAGCATGATTGCTAACATGATTTAGCATGTTGCTAGCATTATTTAGCATGTTAACATGATTTAACATGTTAGCATTTTGCTAACTTGATTTAACACATTGCTAACATGACTTAGCACATTGCTAGCATGATAAGCATGTTGCTAGCATGATTTAAACATTGCTAACATGATTTAACATGTTGCTAAATAACATGACTGAACACACATATAACATGTTTCTAGTATGATTAGTTATTGTTAACATGTTGCTAGCATGATTTAACATGTTGTTAGCATGTAAGCAAGATTTAATATGTTGTTAACATGATTTAGCATGACTTAATAAGTAACATGTTTTGCTAACATGATTTAACCTTGTTAGCATTTAGCTAGCAAGATTAGAACATTGTTAGCATGATTTAACATGTTGTTAACAAGTTGCTAGCTTTATTTAACACATTGCTAAGATGATTTAACATGTTGATAGCATTATTTAGCATGTTGTTAGCATGTAAGCAAGATCTAATATGTTGTTAACATGATTTAGCATGACTTAATAAGTAACATGTTTTGCTAACATGATTTAACCTTGTTAGCATTTAGCTAGCAAGATTAGAACATTGTTAGCATGATTTAACATGTTGTTAACAAGTTGCTAGCTTTATTTAACACATTGCTAAGATGATTTAACATGTTGATAGCATTATTTAGCATGTTGTTAGCATGTAAGCAAGATCTAATATGTTGTTAACATGATTTAGCATGACTTAATAAGTAACATGTTTTGCTAACATGATTTAACCTTGTTAGCATTTAGCTAGCAAGATTAGAACATTGTTAACATGATTTAACATGTTGTTAACAAGTTGCTAGCATGATTTAGCATGTTGTTAGCATGTAAGCAAGATTTAATGTTGTTAACATGATTTAGCATGACTTAATAAGTAACATGTTTTGCTAACATGATTTAACCTTGTTAGCATTTAGCTAGCAAGATTAGAACATTGTTAGCATGATTTAACATGTTGTTAACAAGTTGCTAGCTTTATTTAACACATTGCTAAGATGATTTAACATGTTGCTAGCATGATTTAACATGTTGTTAACATGATTTAACATGACTTAATAAGTAACATGTTTTGCTAACATGATTTAACCTTGTTAGCATTTAGCTAGCAAGATTAGAACATTGTTAGCATGATTTAACATGTTGTTAACAAGTTGCTAGCTTTATTTAACACATTGCTAAGATGATTTAAGATGTTGCTAGCATTATTTAGCATGTTGCTAAGTCGGATCAGTTAGAAAAGATACAGCAACCCGAGTCAGAACAGTCTGAGCCGAGTTTGGTGGAAGGAGTTTCAAAGCTCTAGAAGGAGATCCTGTTTAAAGAAGAAGAATACTCTTAAATAGCTTTTTCAAGCGTTTTAAACTATAATAGTATCCATATATTACCATAAACTTTTATGAAAATGTTTTAATAAGACATTATTTAGAGCAGCGGTTCTCAAACAGGGGGCCTCAGGATGACTTAAAATTGTTAAAATTAATATATTATTATTAATACAATTAATATTATCATTAATAAATTAAAATAACGTTTTAATTCAATAACTAATGTTTATGTTTGTTTTCCAGTTTCCAGGAGTTCTGAATATTTTGTTAGATAATGGGGTCAAAAAGGTCAAGATGCATTGATTTAGAGGCTCTGCAGCTGTTTTCTGTCTCTCCCACAATGCTTTTTTCCTAGGTTTTACCGTCTACGTTACAATGTAACAGTGAGAACATTTTGTACACACAGAGACGGGCGGATCAGCTAACACATTTCTCTCCATAATTGGAGACATCCAATCAGAGCGAGGCAGCAGACATTATTAGAAGCTCATTGGCAGAGATCCAGTGCCCTTGCGTACTCAAGCACAAGTGAAAGGGAAGTGACATGCAGTGCGCACTTCTCCTTTAACTGACCTCTCTTATCTCCAGCACAGAAAGACTAAATCACATGTTATGACTCTCAACACTTTCAGCTGTAAATAAGACGCTCTCTTTCCCATTAGCCGCGCGAGCAGCAGTTTCAGATCTCACCTTTAACAGCCTGTTGATCACACAGAACAGAGAAGGTCTGGAAGAATCTCCTCGCCGGCCGCTGCACCGAGCAGCAGGTCACGCAGCGCAGCAGACACGACATGTCTCAGGCGTCTCTGAGGAACACAACACACACTCTCAACAGCACACACACACTCTCCGTCAGACGCAGACACGCATGTTCTAGCAGCGGCACGGCCGGACACAGACTGCAGGCCTGTAGGGTGACACCTGCCGCTCTCGGACGACCACGCGAGACCAGTGACGAGAGAGCAGGGAAAGTTGCCAAGACACATAAACTCCACACACACACACAGCTTTACTGTATTAATAAACCATTCTGATGCTTTCTTGCATGTGATGTTGCTGTTTAAGCATGAAAAAGGCGTCATATCAGTGTCAGTGTTTCTGAACTCCCTGAAACGCCTCTATCTTGAGTTTTCTTCACAATATTCCTCATTTAAATAATTAATGCACAGAATAAAGGGGCGGGGCCTGCTTGAGTTAGTAGTGTGTTGAAACTGGCGGTTATGGTAAGGGACGGGACATTTCCCAAACACAACACACTGCTCCAGCCGACTAATCAGAGCACACTGTGCTTTTCAGAAGGAGGGGCTTCAAAGAGACAGAGCGTTACTGACAGACTGGGAAGAGAGGAGCTGCAACAGTGGAGAATATGTTGAAAATAATCAACATTCAAGCATGAAAACCTGTCCTGTCACTCACATGAGATCCACCAATAGCAAACCACAACCATTCAATCAATTCCCTACAGACAAAATCAAGCCCCGCCCTACATTTGTTCTTGTTCCAGAAGCCGTTTCACTCAGATATACGGATATACGGTGTTTTAACAAGTTGCTAGCATGTTTCTAACATGTTTTAACAAGTTACTAGCATGAATTAACATGTTGTTAACATGATTTAGCACATTGCTAACATGTTGCTAACATACTTTAATACATTGCTAGAATGATACGCATGTTGCTAGCATGATTTAGAACATTGCTAACATAATTAAGCATGTTGCTAGCATGATTTAACAAGTTGCTAACAAGACAGGATATATAACATGTTGCTAACTTGACTTAGCATGTAACGTTAGCAGATTAGAACGTTGTTAGCATGATTTAACATGTTGATAGCATGATTTAGCACATTGCTAACATGTTTCTAGGATGAGTAGCATGTTGCTAGCATGATTTAGCACATTGCTAACATGTTTCTAGGATGAGTAGCATGTTGCTAGCATGATTTAGCACATTGCTAACATGTTTCTAGGATGAGTAGCATGTTGTTAGCATGATTTTTGCAATGGAGAATATAAGGAAAATAATGAACATTCAAGCATGAAAACCTGTCCTGTCACTCACATGAGATCCACCAATAGCAAACCACAACCATTCAATCAATTCCCTACAGACAAAATCAAGCCCCGCCCTACATTTGTTCTTGTTTGAGAAGCGTTTCACTCGATATATATATATGTCACAATAGAGAAGAAAAGACAAGCGAAACTTCTGTTTCATGCTGACTTTAAATTCATTTGAGTTCTTCTCATGTGTATTTCACTTATATCAAAAAAAAAAAAAGTATGCAAAGCAATATGCAACAATATTTGAATTTTTAATCAAGTTTTTGAGTCTGAACTTTTGCAAGTCTAATCAAAAAATGAGTCGAGAGAGAGAGTTGTTAAAAATCTTTCAGTTCATTTATCACACAGAAGATGGAAGGTGAAGTTGAGCATAAACAATCTCACACAGTGAGCAAATGTAGACTATACTACAGAAATGAGTGTACATACTGTGCACTGTAAAAAGAGGAGCGTGTTATTCACATCTCTACTTCCATTTCCACAGAATTTCAGTTCCTTCTCAGTCTTTCAAGCATCTTCTTATAGTCTTTTAGGTAAAGCGTTCATTATGCATGTCATTTAAAGTGATGTTATGTGTGCTTCATCTGAAGCGTCTGATGATGTGAAACTCTAAGTCATCCACCTGTTCAGGTTCTTCAGCTGGTTTAGTGTTGATGTCGGATTCGCTCGTCAGCTCTCCCTGTCCTGATGTCCAGTCCTCAAGCTCCGCCTCCCCGCTGGAAAGAATGGGCGTGTCCACCGAAAGGCCACGCCTCTTCCCAAACACGCGCTCCTGCAGCTCGACGATGTCATGGCGGATATCTGCCATCATCAGTAACAGGAAGTCGAACGACCCTGGAGGCCCCTGAAGAGGACAGAGAGATTTCAGTAGTTTTATTTCACTTCAGAACTAGATTCACGTTTTCTGAAGGAAATCTGAGTTTTTGTTCAAGTTCAGGTCTGATTCTTTGGTTCTGTGTGAATCAAAGTCACTGTGCAGTAAAACTGAAATAAAATAAAATATGTTATTTCAGCAAGTTGTCAAGAAAACGTTTCTCGTTTTCATTTAGTTTAAGATACTAAAATAATGAAAACTATTAAATATATAAAATTATACAGTCTCTAAATCTAAATATACACTTTATAAAATTAATAAAAATATAAAAAAAACACAGCAAAATTACTAAAACTACAAAAATAAAAAATAAACAATTCAAACTATTAATAAAAAGTAAACTTGAACTTTTAGTTTAACAATGCAATGAAATAAACTAAACCTGAAATAAAAATCAATAAAAACTATTAAATATATAAAATATTTAAATATAAACATAACATTATATATACACAAAATCACTAAAACTTTAACAAAAATGAAAACAGAAAATATAAAAATTAAAAAAACAATTCAAACTATTAATAAAAACTAAATTGAATAAATAAAAAAACCAAATAAAAACTATTAAATATAATATTATATTATATTCTCCTGACTGAGAACACAGAGCTGCCGCACAAATATTTAATATTTTAATACATATTTAATATAATAAATAATATTTAACTGGCTGTTTGGAAGAACTAACCGGAGATCCTCTCGGTCCAGGAAACCCTCTGTCACCCTGTAGAGAAAGATTCATAAATCACTATTCATCCGATTCATATTGTTTCCACATCAAGCACAGCACTCAGTTAGTGTAATAAATCATAAATAACAATAAACTGCCATCATAGTTCAATATGGTGTTCATTTACGTAAAGTGAGACACGTGCCTTCTGTCCGTCTTTACCAGGTGCTCCTGGAGCTCCCTAAACAAACACAGGAACACAACATTAGCCTGATATATGAAATAATAGTCAGAATTTTTGTTTGATTGTTTATTGAATCTCTAGACAACAAAGTGCCTGCACATGTGTTTGTCATATTCGACACATCAGGCTCATATAGTGAGAATATTGAGTTCTGTATCAAATATTACAGGGTTAAAATGGTCAAAATAAAATGGTTAAAATAAATCCTCTGTGATGCTTATGGGATTTGAGAGTGTTTTTACCACCGGTCCCCGTCTGCCCGTCTTTATGTGCTCCAGATCGGGTTGAGGCCCCATCGGACCCATGTCTCCTCTGGGCCCCTGGGGTCCCGACGGCCCTCGCTCTCCCTTCTCACCCCGCTCACCTAAAACATGATGAATATCATTTAATAATATAATATAATATATTTATTGTGTGTGTGTGTGTGTGTGTGTGTGTTAACCTGGCAGTCCAGGAGGTCCCGGGGGTCCCGGTGGTCCAGTGACGGCTGTTCTCCCATGAGCCGGTTTGTGGCTGCTGTTTTCCAGACTGGAAGACGAACCCTACGCAGATGAGATGTGTGTGAGCTTATCAGGTGTGTGTGATACCTGTGCAGGTGTGTGTGTGTGTTACCTGTGCAGGTGTGTGTCCCAGCAGCAGTTTGATCTGCAGTAAACTGCTCCTCATGTTCATGAAGTCCTGACAGCTGAGAGAACAGGATCCAGAGCTCATCTGAGTGTCAGACTTCACGGAGGAGTTCACTGAGACACAGAGACACACACACATCACACACTTATTTAATACAGGGTGAAGACTGAGAAACACTCAACAAACACTCTCACACACACACAGAGACTTACGGTTGTGTACGGGTTCACAGGAGCGCTGGTCTGCTGTCAGTGTGAATCCAGCATTACAGCTGCAGCGGAAACTTCCAGGAGTGTTTTCACACACATGTTCACACACACTGCTGTTTGACTCCTTACACTCATCCACATCTGGACCACAGCGAGAGAGAAAGGTGATTGTGTGTGTTTGAACACAGCATGCTGTAAACACGTGACACGTACAGTACTAACCTATGCAGTATGGATGCTGGTGTTGGCGATGTCTCTCTCGGTCGAAACGGAAACCCTCGTAACACGTGCACAACACTCGACCGAAGTTATCCGTGCACTGCTGCTCACAGGGAGAGCCGGCGCACACGTCCAGACCTATACAGACCCCCAGACGTCCAGAAATATAATCATTCACACATTTAAAATGTCTCTAAGAAAAACAGAACAAAAATATTCATGATCTTGTTCTCAGTGGCGTATATAGAAGAAAGTTCCTAATTCAATATAAAAATAATAAAGAAAAATAAAGAAACAAATAAAATAAATATAAAAAATAAAAACAAATAAATTAAACAAATAATTAAAATATACAAATAAATGTAAATATATAAAAATAAAGAAAATAAATAATGAAAGTAAATAAATAAAAATACATTAAAAACTAATAAATAAAAAATAAATAAACAAATAAAAATAAACACAGATAAATAAAAGTAAAAATATAAACAAATAAAATAAATGTAACTAAAAACAAAATCAATTAATAAAATAAATACAAATGTATAAACAAAAAAATAAAATATATAAAATAAAAACAAATAAAAAATAAAACAAATAATTAAAATATATAAAATAAAAAAATACAAGTAAATAAAATAAATAAATGTAAATAAATAATGTAAGTAAATAAATAAAAATACATTAAAAACTAATAAATAAAACAATAAATAAACAAATAAAAATAAACACAGATAAATAAAAGTAAAAATATAAACAAATAAAATAAATGTAACTAAAAACAAAATCAATTAATAAAATAAATACAAATGTATAAATAAAAAAATAATTAATATATATAATCAAATAAAAAATAAAACAAATAATTAAAATATATAAAATAAAAAATACAAGTAAATAATAGAAATAAATGTAAATAAATAATGTAAGTAAATAAATAAAAATACATTAAAAACTAATAAACAAATGAATAAAAACAATAAATAAACAAATAAAAATGAACACAGATAAATAAAAGTAAAAATATAAACAAATAAAATAAATGTAACAAAACAAAATCAATTAATAAAATAAATACAAATGTATAAACAAAAAAAAATAAAATTAATATATAAAATAAAAACAAAAAATAAAACAAATAATTAAAATATATAAAATAAAAAATACAAATAAATAAAAGAAATAAATGTAAATAAATAATGTAAGTAAATAAATAAAAATACATTAAAAACTAATAAACAAATGAATAAATAAAACAATAAATAAACAAATAAAAATAAACAGATAAATAAAAGTAAAAATATAAACAAATAAAATAAATGTAACTAAAAACAAAATCAATTAATAAAATAAATACAAAAATATATATATATATAAAATAAAAAACAAATAAATAAATTAATGTCAGAATGATCATTTCCAGGTGAACTAGTCTGGTAATAAATCTCTTCGTCATGCAGAAAACTGAATACATATTTCATGTATAATGACTGATTATTTTCCAGTATAACAGATGAGCTGAAGGTTTTACCTACTTTCTGGCACACACTGACCCATCACAAACCTGAAGCCTTCACAGCACTTCCTCCTGCGGACACAATCCACAGCACAATACAGTTCGCTAAGAAAATAATTAATACATTAAATTCAATTAATAAATAAATAGGAAAATGAATGAATACAAAAAGTACAATCGTTTTGTTTTTTTATAATCTAAACTCAAATCTTTCGTGTGTCTCAAGCGAGTGGTAAAGAGTCCTGGAGGAGTTTGACCATCACCGTCCATCAAAATATGCTTCAAATGAAGGCAGTGAAAGTATTTTCTCAACACTCAGACTCAAGAGACTGTCTTTCCTCTCTTCATCACTCCATCCATCATGTTCTCTTCCTCCCATCATCACTTCTGTGTTTCCCACACTTCATCTGTCCGTTCGCAGGATTATTCCTACAGTTGATGTTGTTCACATACAGCCTGAGAACTTCCTCATCAGAACCAGACCAACACAAACCACAACACACACATGACGTCAACATGTCAAATCTGTTCCTGTGACCCTTGACCTCCTGACCTCTGCTGCTGCTTGACCTCTCCCAGCACACACCACAGACTTCTATTGTTGTATAAATAGACTGCAGACTAACCAAAACCTAAAAAGAAAAAACTAAATATTATTTACTTAATATTATGAATCATTTTACTTTTGAGGACGTCGTGTCAGATCACTTCTGGTCACAATTTTGTGCTCAACACACACACACACACACACACACACACCTAAAGTGCAATTTCTTTTCTTTCTTTTTTTTTCGGATGAATGCGCTGAGAGTTTGTCTCTCGTCACACTTGAAGCGTTTGTTCTTCAGTCACACCTCTAGAACTCAGAGCACCAGCAGGTATCCCATAAAGCACTGCAAACGCGGCAGCTGTGATCACGAGCAGACGCTTCCTCTCGCAGGATTTACAGTCGGATCTCCTGCCGGGAGCCTAAAGCTTCGGTTCACACAGATCTCAAGGAGCTCACGCCTCCGTTCACTGCTGAGAACATGCTGCCAATGAGAAACAGTCGAACTGATCACTGCCGCAAAACTCATCTGAGACGCAAAAGCCTCCATTTGATCTCCATTCATCTCACTGGTGTTTAGAGAAACAATCGAGGCAAGAACCTGCTAATGGGCAGTTTTCTGACCCCATTTTTTTCTGTTTTAAGCATAAACTTGATACATTTCTCAGAAAACAAATATTGTTTTGCATCTCCAGCAGTCAAAATTTTGAGATTTTAATGTTTCTGAAAGAGTCTCTTCTGCTCATCAAGGCTGCATTTATTTGATCAAAAATACAGTAAAAATAGTGAAATATTATTGCAATGTAAATCAGCTGTTTTCTATGTGAATATATAGTAAAGTGTAATTTATTCCTGTGATCAAAGCTGAATTTATTTAATTAAAAATACAGGAAATTTCACAAAAATATGACTACAATTTAAAATAGCTGTTTTCTGTGTGAATATTTAGTCAAATGTAATTTATTCTTGTGATCAAAGCTGAATTTATTTGATTAAAAATACAGTAAAAATCACAAAATATTATTACAATTTAAAACAGCTGTTTTCTATGTGAATACATAGTAAAATATTTTTAATTCCTGTGATCAAAGCTGAATTTATTGGATTAAAAATATAGTAAAAATCACAAAATATTATTCCAATGTAAATCAGCTGTTTTCTGTGTGAATATATAGTAAAAATTAATATATTCCTGTGATCAGAGCTGAATTTATTGGATTAAAAATACAATAAAAATCACTAAATATTATTCCAATTTAAAACAGCTGTTTTCTGTGTGAATATTTAGTCAAATGTAATTTATTCTTGTGATCAAAGCTGAATTTATTTGATTAAAAATACAGTAAAAATCACAAAATATTATTACAATTTAAAACAAAAATGTTTTCAACACTGATAATAATAATAATAACCATTATTAATAAACGAGCACCAATAATAATTGAGCAGCAAATCATCATATCAGAATGATTTCTGAAGGATCATGTGACACTGAAGACTGGAGTAATGATGATGAAAATAAATTACACTTTACTATATATTCACATAGTGATTTTTTACTGTATTTTAAATTAAATAAATAAATAAATTCAGCTTTGATCACAGAACAAAACATAATTCCAAACTCTTGATCCCCAGTGTATCTTGATTTCTAAATATTTGGATTGTTTTCTGCTAAAAACACACATGATCTGAGGAATCATTCATCTCTGGTATGAATTACTACACAGAATAGCACTGCAGTCTCACCCCAGACCGGGTCGTAACGCCATCCACATGGAGTCTCTTCTTCGGTAGTGTGTTTTGAACTTTTCCACTTCTTAATAACCTCAGAAATAACACCTACGACATGCCTGTTCCAGACGCTGGTTTGGCAGTTACTTTGCAAACTTTAAACCAGCAATGAGACACAAACCACAATATTTCAGCAGTTTGTCAGTGAACAATCGCAGGGTTGTGAAAGAGTTTTGACTCTCATATGGAAAATAAAACGTTCCTCTGAATATATATATATATATATATATATATATATATATATATATATACTACAGTCACTATCATCAGTGTACGAATTCATTAAATCAGTTTAATATGATTCTCAGAAATGGCTCTTTAATTTCCCTGTGGCTGAGACTCACATGATCAAGAGTCACATGATCATCCATAAAGCCAAACACACCAATTCATGTCACAGACGGTCACATTAGCACCAAATGTTGAAAGTTGAAATCATGAACTGGAGCTTTAAGTCAAGTCAGCTTCGCTTCACAGAAATAAATTCAGTTATGAAAATCAATTATATTGAACACAATTCAGTTCAATGTTGATTCAGTTTAGTTCAATAACAGCATCCATGTTGCAAAGTTCATCATGAAACAAATTCAATTCAACAATCCCTCTCTGCCACTGGTCAGTCAGACAGATAGCCCCGCCCACACTCACGTGATTGGTCAGAAGTTGTCATGTCAGGCCGCTCACACAAACAGAAAAGCGAGAAAACTGAGAACTGTGTTTGTAACAAGCAAAACCATGATAAATCCTCCAGTGTACATGTGATAAAGAATCCAAAACACCCACATATGAGTCACATGTGTGATCATGTGACAGTGATGTGTACCTGAGACAGATGCTTCTCTGACCTCCAGCTCTCAAACACGGATACTCCACGGTCAGCATCTTATTCTCAGGACAATCCTCTCTGCAGGAGAAACAGAGATTCCCAAAAAAAGAAAAAAAAAGAAACATTTTTGCATCCCAGTAATGCATGATAGAGAAAGTAGTAAATCACAAGAGCCGCTTTACTGCTGTCATTAAATCCATCAAAGCATTTTTGTGAGTATTAATGTCTCTCATAATAATGAAATGATACTTGAACTGAAGAATCGAATCATTTCGCTTTAAATCATCTTGGATCATCAGTAACACTTTACTATAACACTAACAATGAACAATACTTCTACAGCAGTTATTAATCTCAACATGTACTAAAACATTATTGAAATCAAAAGTTATTGAAATCAGTTCGTTTTGAACTTACATGAACATTTTCAACATTAATAAACGCTGCATTGCTCACTGAAATGAGATTTTATTTAGAAGATGTGACAGGCACAGATCAGATGAGAAACACTCACTGCGAGGCGTCAGACGCGTTCACGCCGCACGTCCACAGAAACACGCACAAGACGCCAAATGGCGCGCGCAAAAGTCGCGTCATCTCTCACTGCCGCGGTGGTTCCACGCGTCTCACGAGCCTGCAGAACTTCATCAAGTAAACAAAATACATGTTCAATCCAGCAAACTCACAGCAGTGCGCGCGCATTAATCCACACAGACGAAGCTCCGCCTCTTCCACGCACCTTAACACTGTGCGGCTCATTAATAATTCAGTGCCTAATTTGCATTTAAACATTAACATATGATCCTGATAATAATTCAGAACTAAAATAATTCAGCATTAAAATCACACAGATAAACATTTCTAGTTTGCCTCACTATAAAAAATAAATAAATAAAATAAAAATCATCAATCATCGGTTAGGTTTGTTCATAAATGATTTTTTCATTAAGATAAATGATCATATTATTGCACTAATGTTGGTGAGTAAATCAGCTATTTATTATGTTTAGAGAAACAATCGAGGCAAGAACCTGCTAATGGGCAGTTTTCTGACCCCATTTTTTTCTGTTTTAAGCATAAACTTGATACATTTCTCAGAAAACAAATATTGTTTTGCATCTCCAGCAGTCAAAATTTTGAGATTTTAATGTTTCTGAAAGAGTCTCTTCTGCTCATCAAGGCTGCATTTATTTGATCAAAAATACAGTAAAAATAGTGAAATATTATTGCAATGTAAAACAGCTGTTTTCTATGTGAATATATAGTAAAGTGTAATTTATTCCTGTGATCAAAGCTGAATTTATTTAATTAAAAATACAGTAAAAATGGTGAAATATTATTGCAATGTAAATCAGCTGTTTTCTATGCGAATATGTAATAAAAAGTAATTTATTCCTGTGATCAAAGCTGAATTTATTTAATTAAAAATACAGGAAATTTCACAAAATATTACTACAATGTAAAACAGCTGTTTTCTATGTGAATAAATAGTAAAGTGTAATTTATTCTTGTGATCAAAGCTGAATTTATTTAATTAAAAATACAGGAAATTTCACAAAATATGACTACAATTTAAAATAGCTGTTTTCTGTGTGAATATTTAGTCAAATGTAATTTATTCTTGTGATCAAAGCTGAATTTATTTGATTAAAAATACAGGAAATTTCACAAAATATTATTACAATTTAAAATAGCTGTTTTCTATGTGAATAAATAGTAAAATATTTTTAATTCCTGTGATCAAAGCTGAATTTATTGGATTAAAAATACAGTAAAAATCATAAAATCACACAGATAAACATTTCTAGTTTGCCTCACTATAAAAAAAATAAATAAAATAAAAATCATCAATCATCGGTTAGGTTTGTTCATAAATGATTTTTTCATTTAGATAAATGATCATATTATTGCACTAATGTTGGTGAGTAAATCAGCTATTTATTATTTATTCATTTCTTTAAAGGCATTGATTGCATATTTGTAGTCTTGATGGATATAACAGATTTATCCTCTTATATAAAGATGCACATTATAAATCGCTGTTTGTGGGTCAAAGAGGCTTGAAAAGAGTTTAGGACACTTTAGTTTACTTGTTGGTTTTGATGTTCTTCAGTAAATGATATAATATGGTCAGATTATATCAGTTATTGTCCTCCTCTAAACAAAGGCTTTAACCGTCTCCCGATGGACGCTCTGGAAACACATGCTTCTGCTCATGACAAATGAATATTTTTGAGAGGAACCCTCCCAAACCCAAACCTAAACCAGCACCCCAAACCTCACAAACACCCCCACACCAAACTCATTCCCACCGGTATAAAATGATTCATAAAATACATATTAAACAGCCACGAAGAGAGATTTTGGTTCATTACTGCTGACCGCGCAAGCCTGATCCGAACAGTTCCCACGTTATCCGTCTGTTTGTCAGGATCTGCTGATGACGGATGTGATTCAACATACGAGCATTACTGGAAAATATATGCTTACGCTTTATTTTGATGGTCCATTTTTAAGTACTTTTGCAACTACATGTAAACTAACTCTCATGAGAGTATTAGTAGACTGTAGGTTAGTAGAATTAGTATTGCTGATTTAGTAATACTAAATGTCTAAAGTGGACCACTCAAATAAAGAGTAACCAAAGCTATTTATAAATCACAAACATACTCTAAATGCATTTGAGTCAAGAACTTTTAGAAAAGAAGATGAGCATTTAAAGGAGATTTAAAATTCTTCCTCAGTGTTTCTGTCTTGTTTTCCAGCACAAACATTCTTAAAAATCAAGAAACATTTACTGGAGATGGGATACGTCGTCTTGTTTTCGGAGAAATTTCTAAAACATAAACAGACATCTGCTTGTTTTCCCCTTGAATTAACTTAATTTTTTTTTCTGACCCCACTGGCAGATATTTTTTTAAGCATAAACTAATTTTGATAGCTTTAGATATTAACAAGACTTAATATCTTAGTTGGATGTTCGTCTAACATTATTAAGTGTAACATTCCAAAAGTAACATTCCATTTTGCAAAATGGAACGTTCCGGTAACGTTCGCATAACCAAGAAAAAACGTTTAAAAAAAAAAAAATGTTCAGAAAACATTCCATCTGTTTTTATTTTTGTTTTAAACCCATAGAAATGTCTATACTGTATTATATATTTAGGGTAACTACCAGGAAATAAAGCTGATCTATTTTCAGGTGATTTGTGATGTAATTCAGAGCCAGTGGTTCAGGCTAGATAAATCTCACTATATATATATATATACATTAGAAAGTCTATATTGTGTCACTTTACACTTTATTTCACTCAGATTGTCATGCTTTACCTCATGCAGAAGAGCCTGAGAGACTCGATGATCATAATACGTGATATTTAGCGGTCATTATACAGAATATCTGAGCAGTTATTATCAGAGGAAATAATTACTGTTGTTTTAAACATCACAGCTTGATTAGTCTGTGGCATTTGTGTACAGTTTCTATGGATTTCATTCTTTTTAAATGTGAAATGCTAAATAAAGTGTCAAATGTTTTTTGATGCAGTACATCTGAACCAACACAGAATATTCCTCTGTTCGAGTCTGTGATTTCAGAGTGTTTGGAGAGAGTTAAACACAAAATTCATGACACACCTATAAAAACATTTATAGGGCCACAAATGAACTTCTAAAGAATTTACAGAGATTTTAATAGATGAAGTCACAGAGGGAGAGAATGAACTCGTCTGCACACGATCAGTCTGTGTTCTTTTACAATTGAATTAGTTTTATTGTGATAAACAATATATAAGATTTATGTTCTCCTCTAACTGTATTAAAGTCGAGTTTGTGCTTAAAACAAGAACAAATATCTGCCAGGTGAGAAATAAACCTATTTCAAAGTGACTCCATTGGCAGATACTTGTGCACAGTTTTTCTCATATCTCATTTTGCTTCTCCAGTAAATGCATCTTGATTTAAGAATGTTTTAGATATTTGTGCATCAGAAGAACATCATACCAAAGAAAACTATCCTTAACAAACCGTCCTCGTTGCGTAAGTTCAGTGAGTTAACGGGAAATGAAGGAATTCAGATAACTAATTGGTCTTTAACTAGTCGTGTTTATGAGCACATTTGAAATCACCAATGGATACAGATGAACAGATGCTGACAGCAGCTTTACATGGCTTTAGGTTTCCTCTCTGTTTCCTGTGAGATCTCACATACAGAATCTACAAAACAAGCACTTGTAAATCCACATATTACACATTGCTGTATATCGTCAGTGATCTGCAGGGGGCGCTACAACATCTTCACAGTCACTGTGTGAACAAACTGTTGGTAGACTGTGGGTAACACCAAATGTTATGCCAATCATGTGTGTGTGTGTGTGTGACATATCAGGACATAGATGTGTATAATGTCATGGGTATTACAAGGAGGGGGTGACTTATGAAGACATGTCAAAAGGTTTATAAATCATACAGAATGAGTTTTTGTGAGATGTGCACAGTTTCCTGTGATGGGTAGGGCGATAGAAAATACGGTTTGTACAGTATAAAAACCCCACAATTCACAAAAACAAACGTGTGTGTGTGTGGGTACAACAAAACAGGAAGTATGTATGACCATAATTAGTTATTACTAAACTCTGTCACATATTAAGTCTGTTTGAATAAAGGTGGAAGATTGACTGATAATCAAAAAAGGTTATATAACCGAACGTCTGAATTAATCACCAGGATCTGGTTCTGGATGAAAGAGGAAAAACACTGTCAAATACTCGTAAAACATCTCCACATAATGAGATTATTTATTAATGTATCCATTCATCCTTCCTTATTTATTCTACTAATTAAATAAGCAGTGGGAAAGCTCCTTTAGACCGTGTGTTTTGACGTGGTAAAATGAAAACCAGAGGAAATATTAAACACAATTCCCATGCTGTGAATAAAAGCTCTCACGCTCGACTGCTGTTTTTCTGTAACTTATGATGTTTGCCAAAAACAGCACTTGTACTAATGATGATTAACAAACAGCACTAAAAAGGAACTGAAGGGACATTCTCATGATCTCAAATATTATAGATGAGGAACATCTCTTCATAAATTTCCCCACAAACAAAACATCTCCGACACACGCAGGTCACAAAAACACCTGAATTCACTCCCATTCTGTTGATGAAGTGACTTACAGGCAGATAGTAAATTACTCATCATTACGGCGGATGATAATGTCCATCCATTACGCCTCACATCCATCACTGTACTGCCTCTGAAATGATAAAACTCACAATAAACACAGATGTGCTTTGAGCATTCATAATCCTGCTGCATGTTGTGTACGTATCCAACATTTAGTCACTTTTTTTTAAAAGAAATTTATATTTTTATTCATCAAGGAATTAAATTGAATGTTACAAAAGATTCTATTTAAAAACAAAACTTTCTATTAATCAAAGAACCCTGAAAATTAAAATGTATGACCGTTTCCACAAAAATATGAGCATTGAGCAGCAAATCATCATATTAGAATGATTTCTGAAGGATTCAGCTTTGTTTACAGAAATAAATTATACTTTACTATATATTCACATAGAAAACAGCTGTTTTAAATTGGAATAATATTTAGTGATTTTTACAGTATTTTTAATACAATAAATTCAGCTTTGATCACAGGAATAAATTACACTTTACTATATATTCACATAGAAAACAGCTGATTTACATTGGAATAATATTTAGTGATTTTTACTGTATTTTTAATCAAATAAATTCAGCTTTGATCACAGGAATATATAAATTTTACTATATATTTACATAGAAAACAGCTGTTTTAAATTGTAATAATATTTTAGTGATTTTTACAGTATTTTTAATCCAATAAATTCAGCTTTGATCACAGGAATAAATTACACTTTACTATATATTCACATAGAAAGCAGCTGTTTTAAATTGGAATAATATTTAGTGATTTTTACAGTATTTTTAATCAAATAAATTCAGCTTTGATCACAGGAATAAATTATACTTTACTATATATTCACATAGAAAACAGCTGATTTAAATTGGAATAATATTTAGTGATTTTTACAGTATTTTTAATCCAATAAATTCAGCTTTGATCACAGGAATATATTAATTTTTACTATATATTCACATAGAAAACAGCTGTTTTAAATTGGAATAATATTTAGTGATTTTTACAGTATTTTTAATACAATAAATTCAGCTTTGATCACAGGAATATATTAATTTTTACTATATATTCACATAGAAAGCAGCTGTTTTAAATTGGAATAATATTTAGTGATTTTTACAGTATTTTTAATCCAATAAATTCAGCTTTGATCACAGGAATAAATTATACGTTACTATATATTCACATAGAAAACAGCTGATTTACATTATAATAATATTTAGTGATTTTTACAGTATTTTTAATCCAATAAATTCAGCTTTGATCACAGGAATAAATTATACTTTACTATATATTCACATAGAAAACAGCTGTTTTAAATTGCAATAATACTTTCAACAAATAAATGGTGAGCAGAAGAGACCTTTAAAAACATTAAATAATCTTACAGACCACAAACTTGTACGCATGTACAGGTTAAAATGACATATTTTAAAAGGTTCAAACACTAAACATATTTTGTTTTGATCTGAATATGAGTTGTTTAGTGGGAGGGAATATTTCACTTACAACATTCAAGCTTTAGGGTGGAAATAAAAATGACAGCGTAATGTGATCCAGAAGGAAAACTCACAAACCTCAGAGAAAAACACTGGTGAATTTATAAATCATCCAAATGTCTGTATGTGGTTTTAGATGAAGGTCCTTGTGTATTTAAACTAACCACTAACTCACAGACAGATGACTGGTACTATACTAACAAGAGTATTAAAAAAAGTACCATGGTATTCTTTGGATTACCATATACTGTAAATGCCATGGCTCATGAATATGGTGATCATACTTACAGTAAATATATATATATATATATAATCACAGTACCAGATCTGATAGCATCACGTTTTTGACCAGGTGATGTCATTAGTTGTTTCCATCCAAAGTTGTGAATTTGTGCGTAAAATTGGAATATTGCATGAAACATTAGTGAATAAAGCAGCGTTTCCATCCCATGCGTTTAAAAGAACAAAAATAATCACTTCCAGGGAAATTGGTGCAAATTATCAGTAATATCATGTTTCCATCGTAGTTTATGCGCATGTCTTCTTATCGGATACAAAATTATCTGCCCTCATTTGAGCACATACGTTTTTTTATGCAGTTTTAGAAATTATGCGCATCTTGCATTTGCATCCGGCGTTTCTTATGCAATAAGCAAAAATTCATCTATAAATAGATGGATGGAAACATAGCCTTCTCTTTATTCTGACTGTGAGATGCGGCGAAGTCAGAACGTGACCTCTTGACCTCTAACTTCCAGGAGCACGCAGGAGCGCTGAGATACGAGCAGCGGCCGCGTCGATCTCCAGAGAGGATGAATGATCAATACTGATGAGAACAAGTGAATCACTGATGAGAAACGGAGAGAACATGACCTTTCACTAGAACACATGCATGAGATCATATAAAAATAAATAAACAGACAAAGACTCTCTTATATTCATATTTTTATAAATATCAGAACATTTAACAAGCAGCCGATTCTTTTTGTAGGCAAACGGCTGGATTTCATGAAATTAGTGGGGTTTTTTTTTTACACATTTCTTTTAAATAATAATTGCATAAATTGCACATGAATCAGAATGATTCTTTCACAGAAAACAAGCTTGTCAGCAATCATGATTGACAACACTATCACCAGCCAGTCCTTATTCTGTTCAGACAGATCAAAACACAAGCTTTGTGCAGTTAGCTAATATGTTCTTAAATGAAACCTGTAACAAATATCTGTGCACGGTCCATAACGCTGAAACTAACTAACAGATGCCATCTTTATCAGCAAGGTGCATCATGCAACTTTTCCACCTAAATAAATGACTTTGTTTAAAATCATTTTTTTTATTATAATGCTCATAAAATCAAGTTGAGAAGTTCTCAGCTAGTGCTGGACGGTATACCGGTTCATCAGTTTCGAGTAGCATATTTTCAAATACCGCGATATGGTGTGTAAACAATTGCTGCATCTAATAATGTCCACGAAGAGCTCTATGTATATGGACCTCTATTATAACTGTATAACACGACAATAAATAATCCACACAACTAACTCAAATGTAGATTTCCGCAATGCGATACGCGAGCCACGAAATCCAGTCAGAAATGGAGCTTACTGAATAATGTCACATTTTTTGGATGAATAAATAAAAAGTTGGGCTCTACTATGAATCAAATCTCGATATGGACTAGTGTCTGTGAATATTAAAGCTCAAAAATACTGCAATTGAAATCTGAAGTCTGTATTTTGCGTCTCTGTATTTTACGTCTACACACATACTGAAGCACGTGGCGTTTTCAGTACGGAAGGCCAAAAGGGTCAAAAACACTTGAATTTTAACTCGTTAACAACGCGTGTTGTTTACGCGTTAACAATGTGCTGATTTTTCACACGAAAACAACAAGTATTTAACGCGTGAAATACGCATATTTTACGAGTTCTTAACATGTTAAAATTCCATATTCCATATTTCAGCGTCTGTCAACTCACTATATGAAAACATGAACTTCATTTCACAAGCATTTCATTGGATAAATAACACATCATCAACACAGGTCTTCACGATAACCCGTCAAAATAAAATTTTGGTTTAGTTGAAGTTATAACCGAAATATATTACCATTGCACAGTAGTGTACTTCAAGTAGTACTAATAAAGTAATGTATTAAATCATTATTTTTTTAAGGAATATCACAAAAGTTCTCTTACGTTTTCATTTAAAAAGAAACTTGCCAAAAGGAAATGATTGAATTTTTTTTTTATTTGATTACATTTTAAAATGTTAAAGGGGTGGTTGATTATGATTTCACTTGTTTAGCTTTAGTTAGTGTGTAATGTTGCTGTTTGAACATAAACAACATCTGCAAAGTTACGACGCTCAAAGTTCAATGCAAAGAGAGATATTTTCTTTTACAGAAATCACTTTTTAAGAACTACAACAAACGGCTGGTAGGGACTACAACGAGCTTCTTCCTGGGTTGGTGACATCACTAACCCTAAAATTTACATAAACCCCGCCCCCGAGAACACGCAACAAAGGGGGCGGGGCCATGTTGGGCTGCTTTAGAGAATAGGAAGAGTTGTTGTAGTAGAGTGTTGTTGACATGCCGTCACTTTACGCCAAGCGATCGCTGGATTTGCACAAAAGATGAACATGACGGCACATGCTAGTCTATGAGTTGAATCAACTCCACAGCAACTGCATAAATTTATCCACTAACTATTCAGAAACGTCTAAAAATTGTAACTTCTTCCTGAGTCTCTCCATCAGTGTCGAGCCAATGTAAGGCTGAACACCGTTACTGACAATCCTCATTTTGGCTGCGTGAGATTCTCCAGCTTTGTTGTTGTTGAGCGACTGAAGAGCGAGCTGTTAAAGCTCCGCCCTCTTCTGGTAAGGGGAGCTCATTTGCATTTTGGTCAGCACTACTTTCAGTTGAAGAAAAGTGAAACAAAAACAAAAGTTACATGGTGCACCTTTAAAATGATTTTGTTCTTTTCATTACATAATGCAAACCCATCCTCTCCAATACTGCTGTAATTCCTTCATCCTCCAGAGAGCAGCACTGAGCTTGGCTATAAAGTTTGAAAGGATGTTCTATAACTTCAGCTCAAATGTTCATCATCAACATCTCAAAAGAACATTTTTGTCCCACACCAAGTTACCAAAAATGTACAGTATATATAACAGCACGTTCTGAATTTCACCATAAAATATCCATTTTTAGATTTCTTTCTAACCACCATTTCTATCACTTTAACTCATTTGCACAGCATTTTTAATCAGATTTTTAATTTGGCCACACCCAATCATGAATATCTGGTTGCATCTTATTTTCTTAGATGTGATTTGCAATTTTGCATGCATTCTGAATCTCACATTTCAACACGGCAACTACAGGTGAAACAAACACTAAATCAATGAAATAGTTTGGTTTAGTTTACCTGGGATTACAGGTCATCTTTCAAACCATTACCTTCATTTAACGTGTCATGCCGTGGTATAAAGATATTGAAGCAAACACTAAAGCAGGACCAAAAACTACAAGCAGCACAATGACACCAATACCACAAAATTGTGACGGTCCAAGTCTGAGACAAAGCTTTAGTTTACAGTAACAAGACTGACCAGTTCACTAGTGCAAAACCAGCTGATGTTTTAACTAACTAATCATAACGACACCCTGCAGTGATATTTGCAAACAAATTCAGCAGAAAACTTTCTTCACGTCTCCTCAAACCAGGTTCCAGAGTCTAGAACTCCATTGTGAAATGAGAAACATAACAGAGCAATCTGATTGGTTAGGGGGAATGTCAATCAAGCGTTGCTGGCCTATGAGGTGTCTGGCTGGAGTTCATGCCAGTATGCCGTCTCCACCTGCGCCCTGCTGCACATCTCACTCCAGTGCTGGTTTCCCGCCTCGGAACCTTCGTAGCCAATCAGAACACGACCCAGAATGCAACTTTTCGTGTATAGCCTTCCCTGCCAATCCATAATAGATCCATGGCATTATTGTGAAATTCTGAGACACATCATGTGATGTCACACACTGAATATTTAAAAATGAATATTCTCACCTGCATGACGATGAGCTCCAGGAGCAGCGGCAGTCGGCTGATGTCACCGGCCGGCAGATCAAACAGAAAGGGTGCGTTCCAAACCGCATTCGCTCCACTGGCGCCCTTCGTCTCCTTAGTGCTGATGACTTTACCGTCCTGACGTAGGTTGATTACAACATAGTGATCTACACAAACAAATACAGTCACTCTGAATTCAGCATGAGCGTTTCACTCCATCTGAATATGAGCAACTTTACATGTTTTTGAAATTTAATTTATCAGATGCTTTTATCCAAAATGACTATCCGTCTGTCTGTCTATCCATCCATCTATCTGTCCGTTTATCTATTTGTCCATCTATCTGTCCGTCCATCCCTCCATCCGTCTGTTTGTCCATCCAACTATCAGTCCGTCCATCTGTCCGTCTGTCTATCTGTTTATCCATCTGTCTATCTGTTCATCCAACTCTGTCTGCCCATCTATCCGTCCATCTATCTGTCCATCCATTTGTCTGTCTGTCCGTCTATCCATCCATCTATCTGTCCATCCGTCCCTCCATCCGTCTGTCTGTCCATCCAACTATCAGTCCGTCCATCTGTCCGTCTGTCTATCTGTCCGTCTATCCGTCTGCCTATCTGTCTCTCCGTTCATTCATCTTCCCCTCCATCCATCTGTCCGTCTGTTCATCCATCTGTCTCTGTCCATCCGTCCATCCATCTGTCTATCTGTCCATCCAACTGTCTGTCCGTCTGTCTATCCGTCCATCTATCTGTCCATCCATCCGTCTGTCTGTCTGTCCGTCTGTCCATCTATCTATCGCCTGTCTATCTATCTGTCTAACTGTCCATCCAACCGTCTGTCTGTCCATCCGTCCGTCTATCTGTCCATCCATCCATCTGTCTGTCTGTCTATCTGTCTGTCCATCCATCCATCTGTCTGTCCGTCTATCCGTCCATCTATCTGTCCATCCATCTGTCTGTCTGTCCGTCCGTCTGTCCATCTATCTATCGCCTGTCCATCCATCTATCCGTCCGTCCGTCCGTCCCTCCATCCGTCTGTCTGTCCATCCAACCGTCTGTCTGTCCGTCCGTCCATCTGTCCATCCATCCATCTGTCTGTCTATCTGTCTGTCCATCCATCCATCTGTCTGTCTGTCTATCCATCCATCCGTCTATCCGTCCATCTATCTATCCATCCATCCGTCTGTCTGTCCGTCCGTCCGTCCATCTATCTATCGCCTGTCCATCCATCTATCCGTCCGTCTATCTGTCTGTCCATCCATCCGTCTGTCTGTCCGTCTATCCGTCCATCTGTCTGTCCATCCATCCGTCTGTCTGTCCGTCTATCCGTCCATCTATCTGTCCGTCCATCCATCTGTCTGTCTGTCTATCTGTCTGTCCATCCATCCATCTGTCTGTCCGTCTATCCGTCCATCTATCTGTCCATCCATCTGTCTGTCTGTCCGTCCGTCTGTCCATCTATCTATCGCCTGTCCATCCATCTATCTGTCCGTCCGTCCCTCCATCCGTCTGTCTGTCCATCCAACCGTCTGTCTGTCCGTCCGTCCATCTGTCCATCCATCCATCTGTCTGTCTGTCTATCCATCCATCCGTCTATCCGTCCATCTATCTATCCATCCATCCGTCTGTCTGTCTGTCCGTCCGTCCATCTATCTATCGCCTGTCCATCCATCTATCCGTCCGTCTATCTGTCTGTCCATCCATCCGTCTGTCTGTCCGTCTATCCGTCCATCTATCTGTCCGTCCATCTGTCTGTCTGTCTGTCTATCTGTCTGTCCATCCATCCGTCTGTCTGTCCGTCTATCCGTCCATCTATCTGTCCGTCCATCTGTCTGTCCTTCTGTGCATCTATCTGTCTGTCCATCCGTCTGTCTGTTCATCTGTCCGTCCATCTATCTGTCTGTAAGTCCATCCATCCATCTATCACACTTGGTCTGAACATGAATTATTTTAAATGTATACAGAAAATGTACACATTCATTTATCAGAAGCTTTTATCAAATGTCACTTACAAAAGAGAAAAATGCAAGAAAAAGACAGACAGACCTGGAGTCCCAGGCATCCGGGTGAGTTTGGGCAGGTTCTCAGCTTTCCGCACCATCACCTTCATGCGATGCGCCAGCGTCTGATACTGCAGCAGAATCAGGATCTGGCCCAGAAATCGCACAGGACAAACAGAAGCCCTGATGTCCCCCACTGCATCATGGGAACTCTGACTCTGAAAGTAATAAAAAATGTAATTTAAAAGAGCTGGCAAGAAAATAAAAGATGTATTTTAGATGTATGATGTGGAGAGGTGTTTGCAGGTTGTGTGGATCCTAGACACAGATCTTTCCAGATCATGATTTAACTGAATGTGTCTGTATGTCAATTTCCAGCGCTCTCCTCGCTCCATCTCCTCGTAATCATATTAGACTCTCAGAGGAAGTACATACTCACTGTCACACTGCATCTGAACATTAGCATTCAAACACACTGAAGTATCTTCAGAGTGACTCACGCTGAATCACACTGAGCATCTACTGCAAGGAGATATTCAGTTCAGTACACTTTATTGTTTCCAGGGGGACTCTGGTGTGTCTTGGACTCAAGCCACACGAATACACACTGACCAATCATTTCAATCCTTCAGTAACACAGTGTCTCGTACTCACTGACTTTTACATCCCAAAATATAACACAATTAACATCGACAACAACATACCCAAAATCATTCATCCATCTGCCTATACACCTTGAAACTACACATCTCCCTACAAACTTCCCAAGATTTCAATCTATGCAAGACTTACGGCTTTAAACAGAGTTTTTTTTGTCAAGCTAACATTCACAGTTTTTCCTCTCTCTCTCTCTCCCTTTTCCTCCCGTGTTTCCTCATCTGCTGCATTACTGATCTCCACTGGCACTCGTGCTCCTCTCTCTGCAGCTCTCTGGCTCCCGGCCAGGCTAACGCACCACTTGTTGACACGCTGGTCACGCAGTCGTACGATCTCGCTGCAACAGCGTGCTGTAGAGTTTCTGTGCTGATGACAGCTACTTTCTACACTAGCAACGGCACGTGTTCAATTCCCAGGAAATGGATGATCTGATCACATGCACACCTTGCAATGTAAATCACTTCGAATAAAAGCGTCTGCCAAATATAAATATATCATGTCCTGCACTATACTTACATCATCATATTACCCATCATCCATCTATCTATCTATCTGAATATCTATCTATCCAAATATCTGTCTATCTAAATATCTATATATCCTAATATCTGTCTATCTAAATATCTATCCAAATATCTATCTATCCTAATATCTAACCATCTATCTTAATATCTATCCGAATATCTATCCAAATATCTATCTATCCGAATATCTATCTATCCGAATATCTATCCATCTATCTGAACATCTATCAGAATATCTATCTAAATATCTATCCATCTATCTGAACATCTATCAGAATATCTATCTAAATATCTATCCATCTATCTGAACATCTATCAGAATATCTATCTAAATATCTATCCATCTATCTGAACATCTATCCATCTATCTGAACATCTATCAGAATATCTATCTGAACATCTATCCATCTATCTGAACATCTATCAGAATATCTATCTGAACATCTATCAGAATATCTATCTGAACATCTATCCATCTATCTGAACATCTATCCATCTATCTGAACATCTATCCATCTATCTGAACATCTATCCATCTATTTGAATATTCATCCATCCATCCATCCATCCATCCATCCATCCATCCATTCATTCGAATATCCATCCATCCATCCATCCATCCATCCATTCGAATATCCATCCATCCATCCATCCATCCATTCGAATATCCATCCATCCATCCATCCATTCATTCGAATATCCATCCATCCATCCATTCAAATATCCATCCATCCATCCATTCGAATATCCATCCATCCATCCATCCATCCGAATATCCATCCATCCGAATATCCATCCATCCGAATATCCATCCATCCAAATATCCATCCATCCAAATATCCATCCATCCGAATATCCATCCATCCGAATATCCATCCATCCGAATATCCATCCATCCGAATATCCATCCATCCGAATATCCATCCATCCATCCATCCATCCATCCATCCATCCATCCATATATCAATTTTGGTTCTACTTCACCAGTTAAGTAATACTGAAGTCAGACTTTATATAATGTTTATGTTTGTCTGACTAAGGAATATGGAGAGAGTGTTTAGAAACCGGTTTCAATATGTCTGTCACTCTATCACACTGCTCCTCTAATACCTTCCTCAGCCTCCTCCTCGCAGGGTTGAGTTGACAATTAAAGGTGACGGTGGAATCGGGTTCCCAGTGGATTTCTGCACATGCCAGTTCCAGTTCACCCACAGCCGTCTCCCTCAGACCTGAGAAATCCCTGCTGGACACGGTCAGTCTGAGGGTGCAGGTCTGAAGCTCCTCTGCCGATCTCACCTGCAGCTGGAACACCTGCGCAGGAGCGTCTGGACTGAGGCTGCGTCTGCGAGTCCGGCCTTCCTGAAGCAGCGTGGGGCAGAGCGGAGGCAGACACGCCCTGACTGTGGCTCCACTCAGTTTCCTTGAACCCCGATAGAGACCCAGAATGGTGACGGTGAGTTTGCCCTCCAACGGTGAGAAAAGTAAAGTGAAGTGAAGGGATGGTGCGGGTTTGTGAGAGTTGGAGCCGTAATGTTGGTTGTTATCGGCTTTAAGCCTGCTGCTTTCCGTATACGAGATGTTACCATTCTTGCGCTTTTGTGACTTTAGGCTGAGTTTAGGAATGGTTGGGAGCGAGGAACGAACACGAACGGCAGGTTTAGTGGGTTTCGATGAAACGACGGGGGAGCTGAGCCGCCGTAGAGTGAAATGAGACTTCGGAGGTCCCGTCAGAGTGTGAGGAAGAGATGTGAAGGAAAGATCGTCTTCTGATGGTGTTGAGCTGCTGTTAAATGAGGGATAGTCCAGGACGTCTCCGTCCAGCTCCTCATACTGCTGTTTAATTGGCAGGGTGTTGATGGAAGGGGAGGGGCTAAGAGTCACCGTCACATGATCTGCAGGTAGAGGAGGTAAGGATAGCCCCGCCTCCTTGTCATCCGTGGGATGGGACTTCCGATGCCAACAACAGATTATGCAGCCAATCACCAGGCAGAAACAGAGAATGGCTAAACCAACAGCCAATAAGATCTGAAGATGCGCTATTGAAACACACACAATCAATATAAAGTTAATCATTATTGAAGCCTCAGCTGAAAAGAAATAGCAAGTAACACATTGAAATAAATGTGAAATTTTGAAAGTAGAAAAACTGAAATTTGGGGCTTTTTTTTGTCCCAGTCATTTGAATGGCAAATTACCTGAATTCACCCTATTTTCTTGTAAAACGTACTTCAATAATCTTTGAAATACCTTTTTTTTTTTACAGTAAGGGCTGAGTGGTGTCTGTCCATCCATCCATCCATCTGAATATCCATCCATCCATCCGAATATCTGTCTATCCATCTGAATATCTGTCTATCCATCTATCTATCATCTATTCATATTGTAAAACGTACTTCAATAATCTTTGAAAAATCATTTCTTTACAGTGAGGGCTGAGTGGTGTCATTGGATATACTGCAGCATGATTTTACAAAAATCATCAGTAATTCCAGTGACTCATGCCATGCTTTAAGACTTTGGTCGTGCCAAAGCAACATCAAATTGCTGTAGTGCACCAAAAGGATAAGTTATACCTCACTGTGAAAACTATTAGAGGCAGACTCATGATAACTGAGGGTTTGTTTACTGCGTTTCCTTTCTGTCAGAATGCAACTCATCATTGGTGATCGCATTAAAGCGCAGAGGAAATGGCTCTGGGTTCTAATCAGTGACACAGGCATCAGTGATCAGAAACAGACCCGATGTCAAACCTCAGACAGTGACAGTAATGATGTTAATGCATAACTTAATTAATCTAAAGTCAAATATGAAATCAGTGCCAGCTGTGTCTCCCGTGCAACTGTTTGTTGTCATTCTACTATAGTTAGCCTAGTAAAAACTCTGTGAAAATAAAAACAATTAAATCATCTAGTGAAATTGATTTTAAACATCTTACAGACATTGTAGGGTGCTGCTGTTGTCTTTATATAGTAGTATAAAAACTCATGCATGACATATCTTCCCATTGATTATGAACTAAACAATCATTAAAACATCTGAAAGCACAAAATGAGCATCATGCTGATATTTTTCTTACCTTCAAGTTCAACCTGCATCTTCCCAGAGGCTGACTAACTAGTGCTCTCACACATTAAACTCAGTGGCTCACGAGTCTCTGCGCGTCCACAGACATGAGCAGACTCTATAAACGAGCCGGTCGTGAACGCGCGCCAGACACGCGCACCGCAGCAGAGAAATCAATCCGGTTTACCGCTGATGCGTGATGATGATGATGATGCTTCGAGACAATTCAACTTAGTGAAGTAATGCATTTTAAAAAGTCAAGATTATAAATAGAAGAGACGGATTTATGTCATTTCCACATGATCTATTGGGTAAAACTGAATACATCTCATATCCTGAATATATACTGGCTAAAATGGACTTTAAACCACTTTAAAATCAGAAAACTGGGACACCAGCTTTTTTTCAGCAGGGTATTTAATTATAAATCTCAGGTTGGGGCAAATTAATTCATATAATGGTGGTTCTCACAGAGAACAGCTACATTTGCAACTCGAGAATTACTCCAATAATGTGATTTATTTCTAAGTGGAAATTCAATGATTTTATCCAACAGGAAAATCAGCCAGTTTGGATTTCATATTAACAGTCTGATCACACTGTACACAGCACACAATACTGTCTAAAAGGCACATTTATCAAGACATTTTCTATTAGATAATCTATACATTCATTTGTTTTAATTAGTAGCCAATTCATCACTTCCTCCTGTGTCATAATTTGTACCATGTCAGGCTTTTGCACAATCATCAAAAGCACTTATCATCATCCAGGAAATTACATCATTTTTGTATCAACATGTCCAAAGAACCTTTGCTCTTTATGAACATCCTGTTCAATTAATAAAGACGAAGTGTCGGAGTTCAACAAATTGTTGTTTGTGACTGATCATAACTAATAAACGTGCACTATTATTTGTGTTCTATCAGAGAGTCAGTCTCTCTCTCTCTCTCTGGCATGAAATTGCAAACTTGTTAAATTAATTAATAAAGAAATCAAAAACCCAGAACACTGCTTTATCTGCCCCCATAAAACGATATTGCATGTCATCGTTACACCAAATCTACTGCCAGGAAAGAAAAAGCAAGCATTTAAAGAGCTGCATTTGCAACCCAGTCTTTACTTCCATAATGTGAAGTATTTCTGAGTTCAAAAATATGATTCATTCAACAAGACAGGAATTTTGATTTCATATTGAATATGAACAGTTGTACATGGATGCAATAATGTATAAAAATTCTATTCTATAAAATAAAGCTTTAGGAACTAAATTCATATTTTCCCCCATGTCATAATTTGCCCCACAAATATGATGTCGCTCAGTTTGAACCAGAACAACCTAGCAACCACTCAAAACACCTCAGAAACTGCATAGCGATGTCCTGGCAACCGCCTCGAATGCAACATCCTATTTAGAAAATGTAAAATGTTTTAAATTGTTTATTTTTAAAAAAAAAAATGTTTTAAAATGTTTAGTAAATATATTAAATCATTTTTATTTTTAAATGCAAATATGCTTTTTTTAAAAAAAATATTTTAAAATAAATATACTGTACAATATTTTATAATTATACATATACATTATATATATATATTAAAAATTTTCTAAATATAGGCCTACTATATTTTCTTAAATGTTTATTTTGAGTAAATACACTATTTTTTTTATTATTTTTTTTAAAAAAAGTTTAAATTCTTTTAAAATGAGCAGATATGCTATATTGAAGTCTTATGGAAAAGCAGTGTGCCATTTTTTCTACATTTTTTAAACTAAACAAACTTGAGGACATGCCATATAATTTGCATTAGTTAAAACAAAGGATTTTCTCAAATGATTTGTAAACAGCAGTGCTGGAAAAGCCCATCACTGCACATTTTAAATATCTCCCTAATTTAACATTTTATCAGTAAAAAAAACAAACAAACAAAAAAAAAAAACAACAACTATAGTTTTCTACTAAGACGATTTATTTAAAAGATTTGTACAAAGAGGACTTTTATTTTGGCGTGCGGCGCATGCGCAGTTCAGCATCAGTGTTAGTATACAGATTATTGTTCAGACTAGCGTTTCGGTTTATGAAAGAAAGAAAACAGTCAAAAACATGGCACCAAGCCGAGGAGCAGACACGGTTAGTTTATTTATTTGTTAGTTTTTTAGACTTCTTGTCGTTTCTGACATGTGTTGTTAACTAAAACAACGTTAAAATCAAATAATTCATCGTACATTAACGCATCTTCTCTCACAGTTATGATGACGACATTTCGCACCTTGTGGACTATATCTGCTCTTAGGTTACTTAAATTCAGTTTATTCTAATTTATTTTACTTTAATTCAATATATTCCAGTCAAAACTGCTTTAGACCGTTAAACTGTTTAACTGCCATCTGGCGGACGTGTCACACATTTCTAATTAAATGAGTACATCAGTAAGGTATGGCAGCTTTGTACTGTATTTATTATAAAACTGAGTGTATAATTACAGGTAGCTTCTGTAAAGTATTCGGTTGCAGAACTACAGCACGCCATTATCGTAAGTACACACATGTCATGATAGCTAACCGCACCCCCGACGCGCGTTTAATCTGTGGGAGGAAGTTCTGACAGACTATATAGCAAGAGACAAGTCTGTCAAACTCGCATGTTAAGATGGGCTGGACGTGTTTTTCTGTGCTGTTGATATGGATTTCATATGTTTGTTCAACAAAGGTGCATTATGCAGCTCGAGTGACGGTGAAAAACGAAGGCAAGTTAATATTTACTTGTGTTTTACTCTCAAAATCATCGTTCTGTGAAGAAAAGTCTAACCAGTTATGGAGCTGACTGATCATTAATGATATGTCGAAAAATAGACAAATATTTGTTATTAATATCATCCTCAGATCATTTTTAAAAGACAACTCTCTAGTCCTTATTTGCTATTCGATTTAGTATAGATTAATTTGGATCAATATCAAGTAGCCTTCAGTATAATTTAATTTAATTTAAGGACAAAAAAAATTAAAATCTCTCAAGTAGCTTAATGCTGTAAGCCCTGTCAGATGGTACATTACTATAATGTAATATTACACTACTATAATATTAATGTAATAACTGATTTGTATAGGCCTACAATTATTAATATAAGGGGCAATTCCAGCGTTATGGACATATAAACGCTCAAAGAATGCATTTAATAGCAACATATTGAACCGTCTATTTATATATTCATAAGCGCTCACTAAAGGAGTCCAGACATTAGAAGAATGTCAGTCTATATTGTTTTATATTTTAGAAATATACATGCGTTACGGACGTGACAAAAGAAGTCACAAAGATATTTTTTAAGAATTCTGCGCAAGCCAAAAGTAAAACTGCCCACCGAATGAAGAAGGGCATAAAATAATAATTTTATTTCATTTTTCGTGTTCGCATAAATAAGGAAAAAACAACCGGTCTGAAAGTGGCACAGAAGACTGCTTTAAAACTTTCACAAGCAAGCATTTAAACCACAAAATATTGAAATCTGGGATACCAGTATGGTAAGACTGCACAATTTATCTTTTATACTCTGTATTGCAAAAGGTTACGGATGTTGACAAAGCGTGTGTGTTGTTCGAGAATCAATTCCGTGATTTTCCTTGCTCCATGAACTGCTTGCTAAAATACATTGACAAATATTAATGTTTATCATAAAGCATGTCATCCCCCACACGTACACTATTGTCAATCGCAATCATGTTTTATGTTTTGTGTATGAATGATCACACGGATTTCGGCTAGTTTTCACAGTTTAAAGTCTTGAGTCGAAATGATCAAACTTTATTTCAAGTCAAAATTATTGGAATCGTATTATTTTTATTTTGTCAGCTTGATCGCGCGGATCAATAGGCTATTCATATTTTAACCAACAGGTAAAAACGCGACATCCCGAGCGAAGCGTACGAGACAATGATCTTCTGTAAGTTGTACTGTATCACACAGGCATACCTTTTGATGTTCATATTTCGTTCTGTAACTGGCAAGAGGAAGAGAAGATCGGTTCATGTGCGCCTTTAAATTGTCAAATGGACAATTTAAAAAGGGTTTTGTTCTTTTGGTAAAAATGATGGTAAAGATGACCTTTGCGTGGAAATGCCCTAATAGAATATGTAATATATTGCATATATTTAGCAAAATGCTCCTCTCTAGAGTTAATTTATTATTTAGGGCTGTGACACGAGATTAAAATTGTCAAGGAGAAAAGCTGCCATGACGGAGTATGAGGGTGAAATTAGGGTAGAATATGCCAACGCTATGTTTACATTACGCCTCCACTGTCGTTTTGCTTTTTATAGAAATGGAAACGATTTAATTCAGTAGGATAACGGTCGCTTCAATCCCATCCAGCTCATCCAACACGAGCTGTCGTACGTAGTGCAGCAGGAATCAGAGTTCACGATCGCTTGACGAGAGTACGTTTCGAGATGACTGACAAGACCATGGCAGAGGATTCATTGCACAACAGAGCCTAAAAGCATCTGTCTGATCTTGTAGACGCACGCTCAGCACTGCTGCTCCGTATTCAAAGAGGATCTAGCTCTGTATCATGCTTGAAGAAAAATTTGGTCTCTATTTGCACTTTGAATATTTAGAGAGTACTTTGGTTGCAGTTATTGTTTGCACTTAAGACTGTTATTCATATTTATTTATACGATTTTTATTTCTATGATCAATTTGTGGAAAGTAAGGTCTAACAGTAAATCATGTACAGTAAGGTCTGAAGAGAGAGAAGCCAGTCAGTTGAGTTTGTGGCAAAACCTTTTACAGTTTTTGAGTATTGTTGTCTTTTATTGCATATGATAATTCATACTCAGAAAATAGAACTGAAATGACATTCATTAGATGAAAAGCTGCATGTATTTCGTCATTGAGGATTTCTTAAAAATACTGTGTAAAAATATCGTCTTGTGTCTCGTCTTTTCCTGAGGTAAACGTAATGTTACATGACAAGCTGTTTTGACGTCTTTTCCACGGTTAAAACACTGGTTGATTGATTACATGAGACATGATTAATTTCAGTAAGTTGTTCTGTATCTTTCAACATTCCTTCTGATGTTCATGCATGTTTATTTGGTGCTGCAACTAGTAGTAAAGATGAAAAAGAAGGAGTGCAAAAGCAGTATTTATTGATTTGACAGAATTTGAAAGCCGCTCTGTCTTGTCTGTCGCCATCTTGACAGTGTCCTCTCTGATCCGCAATGTTTTTTCACTTCGTGAATAAATAGATATGTGGCGTGAGAACAGTGTCATTTGCTTAAATTGGCAAGTTGGCAACCCTGATAATAAATCTTGTTTTTTTAAAATTCTTTGAAAAACATTTTATAGCCAAATATTACATGAAAATATGTTTTATATCCAAATCTAATATTTAATAGTCAAATCTTCACATTTTCATGTTCTCGTGTATTCTCATGGACTCTCAATCTCAAACCCACAAACCACTCTAGGGTGTGTTTCCCGAAGCTAAATATGGTTACAAGTTCAGTGGAATTCACAACTATAGTTGCTGAATATATATATGCTTTTGGGAAACGCTGCCCAGAGTGGGTGTTTTATTTCAGACATCAAGCGTTGTGTCTTCTGCATTCGACTATGATGGCATTATTAAACTGGATTTACTTCATTACAAATCCACAATGCACACTTTATAGGTATATCTTCAATCTGTCTCTCTTTCTTTCAGGTATAACCAGGTTTTCTTTTCAAAACCATCAGAGTGGTTTGGTTAAGCTGGTCAGCACCTCTGGTAGCAAAATCATCTGGGTGGGAGGAAACGAGACTCTTTATTACATCAAACCAGCACAAGACTCCAGACCCAAACTGGTACCTCATATTGATGTATACTTATCTAAACGGTTCCCACCAGCTGATCATTTTCTGCCAAAAAATAAAGATGATATTTTACTTTAAACAATTATGCAAAACCACATGTAAACTGCTCTGATGCAAATGATTTGATTAAAATCTGTTTGGATCCTTGTTTAGGTGGATGTGAATTTTTGTAAGGATGAAAGCAAAGATTCAGACAGTTCAGTAAGTATTAAGAAGAGTTTAAGGAAAATGTTTATGCAAGGTTTTTGATATTCAAACTTTACTGAGTATGTTACATGCACACCAATACTCTGATATCAGTTTTAAAAAAATTACCAGTTAAACTGGTTTACATACAAATAATCCTGCAAGAAAACAGAAGCCGACTGAATGCAGGTCAAGGCGCTTAAATGCCACTTTATGACCTTAAGCCAATTAATGCATTTTCATGACCACCCACATTTTATGCATAATCGAACATTAGCGTAAGCGTTCTTAGTGCTGTTTAAGCAGCTTCTCCATTGAAGGTCACTGACTGCTGTTGAACTGTTGATTTTTCAGAAGTGTGTGTACAGGCTCTCTCTGCTCAGTCCGAGCGCTGAAGGAAATCTGTTTTTCTGTGGATCGGTTGGTGTAAAAACAAAGTGCTGTTACATGGTATGTCCTGTTTTTACTGTATGCATTTTAAACTTGTTTGAAAGTATGAAGCTGAGTCATCTGTTTTATTTCAGAACTCGGATTATTCCCTGACTGACTGCTTCAGATTAGAAAATTATGAGCCAAATATTAATGAGCCATCATTACTCGTTGGTGAGTATTGGTGTATGCATTTGTATTCATGTAAGTAGCAAGTTTGCATAAGTTTGAGCGCTACTAATTAGAATTGCAAAAATATAATATCCATTGTTTGTGGTTGGATTCAGTACACGTGTTCTACTTAAACACCCACTCAGATTCTTGACAATCCAATGGCTTGTTCATTGTTTGGAATATAGATGAGCACAGCAGGAGTATTATTAACTCTCAAACACTGCTACTTTCCCTTCTGCTCCATCCCTGTCCTCTAGTATCAAGGTAATATTCTTTGCTAAAGAAGCTTACATTCATTATGAAATAGCATTCCAATATGATTTCACATGGGGTTGCATGTTTGTTCTAGTAGTTCAGGAAACTGTTGACATGTTGAAACGCTGTGCTTCTACTGAAGCTCATAGTGCAGCTAACATGCAATTCATGCATTTGCATGCGATACCATTTATTGCTGATATTGCATATAACTGACTCAATGTTCAACTCATATTAGCAGGACAGTTGATGCATATTGTTACCCTACAACTAAAATAAACATTCATGTCGTTCCAAACATGTTCATGTTGCTCTATTCCATACAATGGCTATCAAGCTCCAAAAATTACCCAAAACGCACCATAAAAGTGTAACACAGTCCATATGACATGTGACAAGTCTTCTGCAGTCATATGATGCTTTGTGTGAGGAGCAGACGGAAATGTTATTCACTGAAAATAGAAAGAAATACTTTGTTGTGCTTCTGAAAATTCATACAGTATGAATTCAAATGATTACGTTTGGTTAAACTACAGTATGTACAGTGTCAGGAAGGTGTCTGATGAGAAGAAATGTATGAATTTTTGCACATTTGCATTGCTTATTTCATCAAAATGGTCTTCTGCAGTCTGATAAAAAGGGAACTGAGAGAGGAACTAAGGCCTCCTGTGTGTCTGTTGGTATACAGTTTGCATATATAGATTTTATACATATATGGATCTGACAGACTGATGTTGACCCTTATTAACAGTGTCTTTGTAGATTATTTGTTTAACCAATGGGAATGAGACAGGAGGGTTTGTCCACCTTCACATCATTTGTTTTGAAAGCATCATGTCTGTCTGCACGTGACTAAACACTCTCTTGTTATTTAGTATTTATTAAATATCTGTCAGTTATGCTAAGAAACCTTTTGGGTGAATAACTGACCATCAGCTTGTCAAGTTTGGTACTACAGTGCAGTGTTATTATTAGTTTTAGAGACAGGAACTTGTCAGATTTAAACCAACTGGACATGATGCTGACAGGACTGAAAAACACTCACAATAATGCTTGTGATAATGTTTAAAGGATTAGTTCACTTTCAAATGAAAATTAGCCCAAGCTTTACTCACCCTCAAGCCATCCTAGATGACGAACACAATTGTAGATATATTAATACATATCCTGACACATCATAGCTTTATAATCGCAGTATGCGTTACCAAACGAGTATGAGCTGAAGAAAGTGTCTCCATCCATCATAAACGTACTCCACACGGCTTAATAAAGGCCTTCTGAAGTGAAGCGATGCGTTTGTGTAAAAAACAAGTTTAACAAGTAAAATACGTAGCTTCCGACTTCCGTATTCTTCAGAAAGCTTACGCTTTACGTCCTACACCTTCTCTATTCAACTTTTTTCCCCCTGTAATTTGAATACGGAAGTCGGTTTGGTGGAAGCTACATATTTTAACTTTTTTCGCATCGCTTCAGAAGGCCTTTATTAAGCCGTGTGGAGTACGTTTATGATGGATGGAGACACTTTCTTCAGCTCATACTCATTTGGTGATGCATACGGCTATTATAAAGCTCGGATGCGTCAGGATATTTATTAAATTGTCTTCCTCAGAAAGAAGAAAGTCATATACACCTAAGCTTGAGGGTGAGTTAAGCTTGGGGTAATTTTATTTTGATAGTGAACTAATCCTTTAAGTGCACATTGACCGCAACCTACATGTCACAAGAATGCTATGAATAATAAATCATAATTTCAGCAGCCAAGAGGCATCAAACAGAAAAGATTTTGGGTGTAAAACTCCATTCCATGATGCTAGAGGGTTTGTCAGGGCCTGGCTATGAGATTGTTGCTTCATACTTCAGTCCACTGCCAAGACTTTTCTTTATATATGGCTCAGGATTGAGTTACACACTGAAGTTTAATACTTACTGCGAAAGTGTTCACCCAAAAATCCCATAGTTTTCTCACCTTCTTCTTTCAGACGAACACAATCGGCGTTATATTAAATAATATTTTGTCTCTTCCCAGTTTTGTAATGGCATTGAATAGGGTTTTTGAGCCAAAATATTATTTAATGCATCTCCGATTGTGTTCAGCTGAGAAGAAAGTCATACGCTTGAGGGTGAGAAAATGATGGGATCATTATCATTTCTGGGTGAAATATTCCTTTAAGGGTTTGTTCACATCACTATGAGCCCAAGGATATACCTTAGTCTGGGTAGACGGCATATTAAATATTACGTGGATGAAAATGGAGCCGCGAGGGATAGATTTACAGTCTTTAGGCTTACAAGGTCCAAGATCATTTTCACACAACTCTCAACTTGCACAATGGTTTTTGTCAGTTCTTTGGAAAGAGGTTTCATCAGCAGAACAGCTGTGGTGTTGTTAAACAATAGTACAGCGCTGTATGCCTCATTTTCATTCGGGTGCAAATTAAATGATGGTCTATATATACACGATTGACTAGGAACAGTAATACATTATTTGCTTTTATTACATGCTGTTTATCTTTACACGTGACATCCATGTTCTGTCTGTATTTGACCTTTCAGGTGATATGCTGTACTTCACTAAGTCTGAGATGGGATTGTACAGGATAAGCAAGAACAAAAATGACAACATTTGGTCTCAGCCGTCTCAAATGGGTGAGAAAGATTAAAGAATACTACTGACATCTAAAGGGTTTCGTTGCCACAGTGAGCATTTCACTTTCTCACTGAAATGAGTTGTCTTTGTGAAAATGAAACCGTTTTCATTCTGAAAAGTGCTTTTTTTTTCCCTCTTCTGACATTCAGAGAAAAAGTATTTGAAGCTGATCGCTGGTAAAGGCCAACACAAGGACAAAATTTATTCCTTCTTCACAGAGAAGCACAAAAGTGAAGACCAGTGGATTTCACGAGTCTCTCAGAGCTGCGTGGTGAGCAGAAATCACACACCGTAAAACATCGAGATCTTGTTTTCTTGGATTGTGTTTTGCTGATAAAAATGTGTGTAAAGCCTGTAAAAGTTGTTTACTGTCTAAAAATTACTGCAATTAGTGATTCCCCCAATGTGTACATAAACTCAGTAATAAGGGATTTTTCTACCATCTGAGGAATTTTTTAAAGCAGTACAGCTTCCATATTTTAGTCAGCCATTCATATGCAGGGCACAAGAGTGAAGCTACAAGCGTTCTAATTAGTACTCCACCCAAAAATGAAAACTGCCATCATTTACTCACCCTCACATTGTTCCAAAATTGTATAACTTCTGTGGAACACAAAAATAATATTGAAAGTCATACAAGTTTAGAAAGACATGAGGGTGAGTAAATGAAGACAAAATTACTTTTAATCCCTTTAAAACGCCTAATGACATCTGTCTGTCCCATGTGTGTCCAATTAAAGAATTCTGCAGACGTAATGCAATTTGTTTACTTCAGATGTATATATATATAAAAATACATTATAGAAAGGCTGTCAGTCAAGTTCACATTTATCAATCTCAAAGTTGCCAATCTATCATAGACAACTATACAGAGAGCAAAAGAGTGAAACCCTGAATTCTAACTTTGCTAATCAGTACTCCACCCAGAAATGAAAACTGAAAAACGCCCAATGACATCAGTCTGTTCCATGTTTGTCCAAGTAAATACTGTATACGTAATGCTAGTTATCTCTCAAAGTTGCCAAATATCATCTAATATATCTGTCAGTAAACAGCAGTAAGTGCAGCGTGATGTTGAGGCGTCTTGCACAGAATGAGTGTACGTCCAGGTTGCCTTTGCAATCTTTCACCTGCTTAAATGTGTTAGTTTCGTAGATATGAAATGCATTTGACAAATGCTGACACCTGCATCACCACCTTTATGTAAGATATTTCTCAGTAACTCTTTGTGCTAAAGGGAAAATTTCTATAATTATAAGCGCAGCTGTTAACGACACATGTCAAGTGTTCTGAGAGTTCAGATGTTATCAAAGCTCTGAATAGATGCATGTAAGAAATTTAATTTTAAATAAGCCTTTTTGAGCCATATTAAATCTTGTTAAGTATGAAATCAGGGTATTGCTGCAGATTCCTGGTCCTTATGTTTCAATTTACTTGATTGCATTATATAATCTGAGAAATATATTGTGAAAGTTACGCCTTTTTGTAATTGCAGAGTGATGCAGGAAAAACTTGCAGAACTCATTTTTATTCTAGTCATCATTTACTCGCCCTCATCAGTCCAAACCCGTATGACTTTCTTCTGTGAAACACAACAAATGTTTAGCTGAATGTTCATATTGCTTTTTTAATATACACTGTAGGTGCACAGAAGCTGTTGTTGAGCTCCACAAAGAGCAAAAAAACACCATAAACATTTAATAAAAGTAGTTCATATGACTGCACTGAATAATAATAATGACGATTTTATAAAGTGCCTTTTAAAGCAGCTTCTCATAGTGCTGTACACAAAATAAGCACTACATAGCTCAAGTAATAAAAAGAAACATCAAAAACAGATCTTAAGCGTGTTTGAGAAAGAACCAACAAGTTGAGAGACAAGTACAGCTAGAGAGAAAACAAACATCAGGGTGAGAAAACAAACACCAAGTGGTGACAGATAAATATTAAACAGTAAATGGCCTAAGACTGAGCCCTGGGGAACATCAGTGAAAACAGAGCTAATCTCAGACCTGTAACCACCCATAGAAATGAACTGAGAATGGTCAGTAAAATAAGATTTAAACCACTTCAAAGCTGTCACACCAAAAACTTCACATGCATTGACCCAAAGAGTTTAACGTGTGATGATCTGTTTCAGAATGACAGAGGCGGTCCTAAGGGTCATATTCAGAACAGCTGGACGTCCATGATTTACGCCCGTCTGTTCTGTGGGAAAGGATATGAGTTCGGTCAGCTGATAGATGTCGCCACACTAGAAATGGACAACGACATCAAAATTTATGCGCTTTTCAGAAACTATTGGTAAGGGAAAAAAATATTTTATTGTAGGTGATTAGTGTGTGTAACTTTCTCTAACTACAGTCTGTCATCTCAATAGTTGAATACTAGGGCTGGGTTGAAAATATACATTTCTGGATTTTAATAGATTCTCAGTTTGATGAACCTACGTCGATTCTTAAATCCTTAGAATTTAACTTTTCAGTTGACGCTTGCCGAAAACTTCACTAAACATTTGTAGTAAGATTTATGCTTTGATACTTTTGATATGAAAAACATATCAAAGCTTTCTTTATTGTCAGTTTTATCACAAAATTCAAACAATAAATGTGGCGGGAACTGATCATCTCTTCCTCTTTACTACTAGTTGCAGCACCAAATAAACATGCATAAACATCAGAAGGAATGTTGGAAGATACAGTACAACTTACTGAAATGAATCATGTCTCGTGTAATCGATCCAGTGTTTTAACCGCGGAAAGATGTCAATAAAACAGCTTGAGTCACATAAAATAACATTTACCTCAGAAAAGCAGTTTAATGACCATAAACACGATAGTCAGCAAGATAAATACATGCACTTTTGAATGACTAATTACATAATGATTATATTTTTATTTAACCTGTTCTTTAATATTTAATGTTTGAATAAATCCATCATGAAAAGGTATGACAGCAACCATTTAAATGTCTATTTTCAAAAAACTAATTGGTGTAGAAACATTTATATAATCAAAAGGCTATTACAACTTACTATAATATTAAAGGTTAAAATTAACAACTGAAGGCATTTTTTATAATAACGGATAGTTAATTGAGAGACATTTTTCCTTGATAAAGTCTGACATGTACTGTACCTGATATATATCCGAGTGAATCGATATCAAATCGAATAATAAATAAAATCATGAAATTTGTGTCAATGCCCAGCCCTAGTAAATACCCATGACACCCCAGTGTGCATCTGTTTAAAGTGCTCAGTCTGTCACATCAGTGTACAGTGCTAACATGAATGCTGGTGGGTCACTTGATCCTTGAGAGATACTACATGTTGATTCAGCGTGGAGTGTTAAAAGCTCCAGGAAACATCTGTCATTTGACAGTTCTACAAACGCTTGTTGTGGCTCTTGTGTGTGTGAAGCGTGAAGCTCTGTGTCTCTGTTTACAGGAACATGAGTGCTGTGTGCATTTATAACATGACAGAAATCGGCACAGTCTTCACTTCCTCTCCATTCAACTCGGTCAAAGTTCCTGCAAAACATCGGCCTGGAACGGTGAGAATTATGCTGTCGCTAAAGCGATACTTGCTGATGAAGCGATGAATGCTTGTATAATCACAAAACGAGAACTATATTATCTCCCTAAAACTGTGAAAGCTGTAAAGCTGCTTTGAAACGATGTGCATTGAGAAACGTGCTATACAAATAAATTTGACTTGTCAATATTATCACTATGGAGTGTCCGCCATTCTTCTTCAGAAACTTTACTAAATGGTTCGTTCTGTAGTTCTGAGACATGAACCAAACCAAACAACTCCAGGTGAATCTTAACATTACAGCATCTGATTAAAAGACAATTCAGTGACTCAAAAAGACAAAGGTACAAGACTGTGTACTTAATGACCTTTAAGAGGGAATGAATGAACTACGCATCTCAAACTGAATGATGTAATCCAGTCAGTCTGGGTTTTTGTGTCCTTTTAAAAGGTGATTCCTGACAACAACTGTTTAGCACATATCACCTTAGTTCTTGATAGAGATTCTGAATGACAGTCTTGAACCGACTGTTGAGCTCTGTAGTCCAATCAATAGGTCACAACTATCTTTCCCATTCCTTCTAACTAACTACTTGTCGTTCTCTTAGTGTGTCACTGACAGTACTACTCTAAGTGATGAAGTGCTGACGTTTATGAAGGAGTGTCCCGAGATGAAGGATTGGGTGATGCCAGAGAACAGCCCCATGCTGTTCAGACACCATCATTACACTCACATCCAGGTGGACCGACAACAAAACAACACTGTCCTGCTTCTGTCTCTAGGTATCTACAGAACTCCCACAAATAGTATACTATTTTTATTGTTCAAATGAAGTACGCCTGTTTAAGAAGACATTCTCATAATCGGTGTTGGTTCATTTTAATTACTGGTATTAGAATTATTTTCATGTCACTTTCTGCTTTAATAAATCCCATTTTTTTTTCGTTTGATGTAGGATGAGATCAATGCAATTTAGGATCAGATCCGATTGTACGTGCGTTTAATAAATGAGGCTACTGGTTCCTTAATGATCCTCTTAAATCTCCTACTAAAGACAAATATTAAACAAAATCAACACTAAATACAAAGAAAAGATTAAGATGAACTGGCTCACAAGAGTCATTGTTAATTTTATGACCTGCTTCATATGAACATCCTGTTTCGCTCTAAAATGCGTCACATTAGAGAAGTTAACTGGGTTGTAAATGCAGTTTCATGTTGATTTAAACTCATATCAGTTTCATATTTAAATGACCAGCTGCTACAGGAAAAGGCAGGCAGAGGTAATTGTAATGGAGAAATGTAATGAATCATTGATTATGTTGTGTTAGTCAGATGACTGAGGCTGAATGAATGAGGAGTGTAGTATGATTTATCAAAGTGATGCAATCTAATGGTTTTGCTGTCTAACTAGGTATCATTATTAGGCATCATAGACATGAAGGCTGTTCCAAACACTAGGTAGAAACATGATGCTTCTATATATGGCCAAAATCAAAGTCTCACGTGTAGCCAGTCGCAGAATTACGTAATTAACCCTTGTGCGATCTTATGGACATTTTTTTTTTTTTTTTAATCATTTTGTCTGTGTTAATGCCAATTGCATAGATTTTGGCATAGGTGTGTATTTTTATCGGAATTTTACTATTTCACCTCCATTTCCTTTAAAAAAAATCTATTTTGCACCAATAACACAAAATAGTTCCTCTCAGGATCTTAAGGACAATAATGTCCCCATTGAAACCATTTATAATCCCAGGGCCATTTAACTATAAAATGATGCAATCTTTATTAATAGGCTCACATCTTAAAGTTTTCACTATTTTTTTTACCAGATGGTGCCATTCCAATGGGAAAAATTTGGTACTGTGTTATTCAGTAACAACGCAACAATAACGTTATTCAGCAACGATATCAACCTCAAATTTGGAACACAACTTTGATTTTCTAGCCGTTTTTAGAGTTCAGCATATTCATAAAACTTTTTATATACAATAATGTTCATAAATCATTTTCATCTACAACTTTTTTCTTGGTTTCACTTTTTAAACTTTTTTTTTTTTTTACTTCATCAATAATCTGCTAAGGGTCTTCTTTAAATTAAGACCAAACAAGTCTGTGTTCCCAAGCTTCACATTTATATGACATGGACATTTTTGTCCACTATAGACTGGTGTCATTTCTTTAGAATTGATGCACAAGGGTTAAAAACTAACTATAAACCAACTATCAAACTCCATTTGGATAAACTGTGTTAGTGTTTGTATGATGTTACAGCTGCTGTCTTTGTAGGGAGCTCCCTATGCAGACAGATTAGTTATATGTCCTGTTGTCATATGGAAAGTTTTCTTATTTTCCTCACAGAAAGTGGAGGGATCCATAAAGTCCTGGAAAAGCCCATTTTTGTCATTGCGGAGTATCTGCCGTTTCCACGAAGGACACACATCACCAGCATGCTGCTGGACACTTCTGAGGTATGACGCAAAAAATAACATTCGCTTCCTTTTATGCATACTAAAATAAAAGTTTAGAATAAGGTCTCAAACAGTAGAGCATAGTCAAGGTCATGGGTTGCATGATCTGATAAAAATCTATTTTTTTAATGCATTGCAAGTAGCTTTTAATAAAATGTTACTCAGTGTCTCAGTGGTCATAACTGGAGATTGTTGTAGGTGATAAATGATGTGTGAACATCCTATGCTTTGAGCTCACCATTAATATAATATAGTTATTAATATGTTGTTTTATTTTGCTTTTAATTACTCTGAACATAGATATATATATATAGTTTCTTAATTTTGTTTTTTAGAATCTATGATTGATCTTCATTCTTTTAATCTTATAAATGTTTCATTAGTGGTACTAATGTATCCCATGTTTAATTTCTCAGAAGCGTCTGTTTGTGAGTTCCAGTAATGAGGTTGTTCAGGTTGACCTAAAGACATGTCATGTGTACGGAGATGACTGTACTGAATGCTTGTTATCGCAAGACCCCTACTGCGGTTGGAAGAGTTTTCACTGCACCTTCACATCAAAGTAAGATATCATTTGCTGCTCACACATCTGCTTCCTTCCTGATTACAAGTTCATTTTTAGCATGAGGCATAAACCATTAATCAAGCTCCTGTTAATGCTCATAATATGGGTTTTTATATTGGTTTGAGTCTATTTGATCGGCAGAAAGTTTCGTACTTAGTGTTTGAGATTTGTTCAAATCATAATGAGCTCTAGTAATAATGATCAGGGCCTGAATTTCATTTTGAAAAAATGGGAGTGTAGGGTGAATTTTAAGGGGGAGCTGGGGGTTAAATTACATTTATATCATCTAAATGTTTGCTCACTCTATGTATTTGTGTTTTTACAATGGGGTAATTTTGTTGCACACACTGCACAAGGAAGATTGATTTCAACCTTGAATTGAATGAGGAAAAAAAAAGACAAGTAAACAAGAACAAAAACACATTACAAGCAGAAGCACAAATAAATACAACAAAATAAAAATGGAATAAAGAGTGCTTTAGGGTTTTCAGTTAGGTCTAACAGTATTCAGGTACAGGAATGCTACAGAAATTTAATAAATCGAATGTTTCATTATATAAATCAAATACAGATACTTCTTCTATCTTTTGTTGTTTGATTAACATTAATGACAGACAGCAGCAGGAATATTAGGCCGCTGTCACTTTAAGAGCGATCGCAAAGATTCAATATATTGATGTAAATGTGTTTTCCTTCTCAACTGTTTGTGTTCACTTAAGACATCACCGACTGCGTTTATGTGAGTATTCAGCAAGACGGACATTTTGACATAAATGTGTGCGTTTCTAACTGGAGTACTGGCACTCGCGAGCTGTTTGAGAGGCAGCTTTATGTGTGCGCGCTCGGGGTATGAGCGCACAGAAAAACGTCTTTCAGAGAGCATGCGACTCAAGCACTACTGAATGCTTTAAAATCGCTTTAATGTTTAAATTGATAAGTCGTGCACATGATGAACTTTTCGCTGATTATGTTTCACAAAGTTTTCAAATTACTGATTTGATGATCTGTGTGGGTTAACTTGCTCATTCAACCAACAAGCTAACTGGTGAATTTCCCACCTTTATAAATGTGAAACCTTCGGGAATGAGTATGTGCACCAAAATTCGAGCCCTGATGTTGCTAGACTTACTTCTTTTTGCTTGCAAATGCTTAATAATTCTGAAACCACATAACCACTAAAAAATCTCTTTGCATCACCTTACAACTCCACCACATGAAACCAACTTTAATATATTCCCACCCATTTCCTTGTTATCTACCACTGAACTCAACTCAACTTCCCCCACCCCCACACACAACTCAAAACCCACACTGCATCATTTGTATCTATGCAAATAATACATTTATGGAAAGTATCATTAATGTATCCCCCTTTTTTTCCCCCCACAGAAGTCAAGTTGAGGACCCCCACGTTTGCAGTAAGTCTGTCTGTTTTTGATGATGATTACGTTTTAGGTGTTTTTTTTTTATTTATTTTTAACTCAAACCACCTTCTTCAGTGCTAAAAGTATTTCGTATTTTCCTATTCCTATTTGCCTTTATAGGAAGCATCCCACGTGAAAATGTGACTGATTTTGAGACGCTCTTCATCGGCAGTAACTTTTGTACGCCACACAAATAGTGCGAGATCACGAGACGTTTAAATCACCATTTATCCATTAAAGAAGGGGTTCCCAAACTTGTTTGTCAGTCAAACCCCTTAGATGTCAAATATTTGCTTGAGATTTTAAAGGGGACCTGTTATGCCCCTTTTCACAAGATGTAATATAAGTCTCCAGAATGTGTCTGTGAAGTTTCAGCTCAAAATACCCCACAGATCATTTATTATAGTGTCAAATTTGCCTCTATTTGGGTGTGAGCAAAAACACAGCTTTTGTGTGTCCCTTTAAATGCAAATGAGCTCTGCTTTCCAGAAGAGGGCGGAACTTTAACAGCTCAACAACAACAAAGCTGGAGAATCTCACGCAGACAAAATGAGGATTGTCAGTAACGGTGTTCAGCCTTACATTGGCTCGACACTGATGGAGAGACTCAGGAAGAATAATAAATTGCACAAAACCATATCGCATTTCAGTTTTGTTTCAATTAATTGTGCAGCCACAGTTATTCATTTTCATTTTACATTTAATTGTTAGCTTTTCATCAGCTCGTGTGGGGAAACCCTGCATTAGAGTCTGACATACTAATATTGAGTCAAACTATTTAGTTAATCTGTTTCTGCTTATGGTATTGAACGAACTATATTATAATCAACAAGCTTCATCATCTCAAGATGAAAATGATCTCTGAACTTGTGGTGTATTCTGGGATTGCTTTTTAGATTGGCAGTTTATAGGTTTTAGAAAAGTGCGAAATGTTTTCAGAAATATCCATTTGTGTCAACAAATCATCACATGACCGTCTGTTCCACAGGACCGGCTTTTGCTGCACCATCAAAGACTGAAATTGATGCCAAGACATCAGTGGTTCATGTCCCGCCATCCTCTAGACAGTTCCTGCTCTGCCCGATGAAATCGCATCACGCTACGTACCACTGGCTCCACGGTAACACGCGCAAGGAGTGCGTTCATTCGGATGAGGGCTGTTTGTATCTCATTGAAAGCATGAACGCGACTCATGAAGGGTCATACAGCTGTGTGTCTTCAGAGAATGTCTATAATAGGATTGTCGTTCAATATCAGCTCAGCATGAGTCGGTCAAACGCTCACAGCGTCGCTCCAATAGTGTTACCGTGCTTGTTACTTCTACTTACAGTGCCTTACTTCCTGTTGTAGACTTTTGAAAGTCACAGTCAAATCAGTGCTTTACACAATAGAGATTGTTAAATTGATAAACAGGAATACAATGATGTAAACTGAATTCAGCTCTAGAAAGACAACAGCATTGTCCACATCCTATTTAATAATATTTTTATTGATTATTATTGCCAGAGCTATTACTATTCTTCATTTTAAAGAAAGTTTATACAGATATAGCTTTATTTATTAAAAACTTGCACTGATGAATCATTCACAACAAGACCAGCAAACGAGGTAAACACTCCCAAAATACACCAGATATTTACAGTATATGAAATGTGCAATATGACAAGTGTCCAGTTAGTCATCAGTCACAAGTGTACGAAGAGGTTGATGTGGGAGAGAATCAGTTTGGATTTGATGATTCCACATCATTTTTTACAGGATGTGGAGAGATTATACATTGTTGTTGTTGTTTTCACAATCAGCAGTGTTTCAGTCATGTGATCTACCAGTCAAACATTTGGACACGAACTCAATATACATTACTCGTGATCATACAAACCCTTTTGATCCAAGCGAGTTTCGTTAGTTTAGTAGACAAAAATAAACCATTAAACATTAAATAAATAAAACTGAGCTGTGCAGAACTAGAAGCTCAAATATGAGAGTTTTGAACACGAGCAAATGAAGAACGAATCGACGTGTCTGAACGTTTTACTCCATGTTTAGCATGATTTGTGTGATTGTTATTTATGCGTACTAGTGTTAAGACTACCAAGCTGTCGTTTAGGATTATTAAATATAGATAAAACTAGTACGAGCATTTCACTGGATCAGTCCAACATCGACAGCAGCCACAAGATTTTTTTATTTTCTAAATTACATTAGATAATGAAATATAAATTTAAGTCTTGTTTTGTGTAAAGAATGGAGATTGTGAAACATTGTGGTTTGTTAATGTTTCACAACCAGTGTTACTTCATTAGATGTTTCAATTGTTAAGTGTTGTTTAACAAATCAATTGTTTTAGGATCAGTTGTTCAGTACAGACGGCTCAAACATTGTACAGTGATTCAGACTGCAATGCTTTGTTTGTATGAAGTGATGCGATTGAGTCATATTTATTTTGAGTTAAGAATATGAATGTGTAATAAGGAGGTTATGAATAGAGAGCTTGTCTTAACCACTGTGACTAACCTGTTTATACATAGAGCCATGTATATGCAATTTGTCAAAAGATGTTTATTTTTTCCTTTTTAAACTTGCTGATTTATATTTTCATATTTATTGCACTGTGAACTTCCACATTTGAAATCTATAAAATGTTCTAAGAAATCAGAACAAGATGAGCATCTACTGGAGGACATGCAGAATAAGGAAGTGAAGGTCGAACACGCCCAGTATCAAAGGTCATGAAACTGAAATAAACTTTATACGTGATGAATAGATCAATTTATTCCCTCTGAGTGTTGGTGGATTTTCACCTTTTCACACACTGACTTTTGTGAAAGATATCTGATTAAAGACCAAGTAAAACCTTGAATTTCATTGATCGTGTGGAAACCCATCACTTTAAAAGTTCACTGAGAGCTTCTGTCATAATTTGTTTCCATTTCTGAAATGCTGTGGCTGTTGATTCCGCAAAAATGTACACAGCAGATACACAAAACGTATTTACTGAAAGAAATGGACCTTATTTTTTGATTATCATTTCGGCCTCAAAACGATTAATCACATATAACAAAAATATATATACAGAAAATGTAAAAACGCATTTATGTTAGATGCTATCAATCACAAAGCACTAGTAGAAACCGTTTCACATTTGATCCAGGATCATTTCTCAAATGTGTGGACATGTTATTCAGAGAAAATTAACCTATTTCTGCATTTTATAGCCTATAGATTTGGCTGAGATAATTTACACATGTGGAAACAAAGTATGCATACTGAACCATAATGCGGTCTAATTATGCTAACAAGGTTTTTTATTATTATTTCTGCGTAGATTTCTACAGCTAAGCACTTTTTCATGTCAAAGATTATTATCTGAGTATGAGTATGAGCTACGAACACTCTTTAAGATCAAATCTGCATACGCATGTTTTATGAATTAATCCCCAGAAGTCTTTATTCAATTCCCATTTTTCACATCAAGATGTGGGACAATTTAACCAAACTGATCTCATCCCCCATTGTAGGAAAAATAAATACTATGGTAGTCAATGAGGGTGAGATCTGTTTGGTTACTGACATTCTTCCAAATATCTTCTTTTGTGTTCAGCAGAACAAAGACATTTTTACAGGTGCTGGTCATATAATTAGAATATCATCAAAAAGTTGAATTCCATTCAAAAAGTGAAACTTGTATATTATATTCATTCATTACACACAGACTGATATATTTCAAATGTTTATTTCTTTTAATTTTGATGATTATAACTGACAACTAAGGAAAATCCCAAATTCATTATCTCAGAAAATTAGAATATTACTTAAGACCAATACAAAGAAAGGACTTTTAGAAATCTTGGCCAACTGAAAAGTATGAGCATGTACAGCACTCAATACTTAGTTGGGGCTCCTTTTGCCTGAATTACTGCAGCAATGCGGCGTGGCATGGAGTCGATCGGTCTGTGGCACTGCTCAGGTGTTATAAGAGCCCAGGTTGCTCTGATAGTGGTCTTCAGCTCTTCTGCATTGTTGGGTCTGGCATATCGCATCTTCCTCTTCACAATACCCCATAGATTTTCTATGGGGTTAAGGTCAGGCGAGTTTGCTGTCCAATTAAGAACAGGGATACCATGGTCCTTAAACCAGGTACTGGTAGCTTTGGCACTGTGTGCAGGTGCCAAGTCCTGTTGGAAAATGAAATCTGCATCTTCATAAAGTTGGAGCAGGAAGCATGAAGTGCTCTAATACTTCCTGGTATACGGCTGCGTTGACCTTGGACCTCAGAAAACACAGTGGACCAACACCAGCAGATGACATGGCACCCCAAACCATCACTGACTGTGGAAACTTTACACTGGACCTCAAGCAACGTGGATTGTGTGCCTCTCCTCTCTTCCTCCAGACTCTGGGACCCTGATTTCCAAAGGAAATGCAAAATTTACTTTCATAAGAGAACATAACTTTGGCCCACTCAGCAGCAGTCCAGTCCTTTTAGCCCAGGCGAGACGCTTCTGACGCTGTCTGTTGTTCAAGAGTGGCTTGACACAAGGAATGCGACAGCTGAAACCCATGTCTTGCATACGTCTGTGCGTAGTGGTTCTTGAAGCGCTGACTCCAGCTGCAGTCCACTCTTTGTGAATCTTGAGTTTTGTTTCACAATCCTCCCCAGGGTGCGGTTATCCCTATTGCTTGTACACTTTTTTCTACCACATCTTTTCCTTCCCTTCGCCTCTCTATTAATGTGCTTGGACACAGAGCTCTGTGAACAGCCAGCCTCTTTTGCAATGACCTTTTGTGTCTTGCCCTCCTTGTGCAAGGTGTCAATGGTCGTCTTTTGGACAACTGTCAAGTCAGCAGTCTTCCCCATGATTGTGTAGCCTACAGCACTAGACTGAGAGACCATTTAAAGGCCTTTGCAGGTGTTTTGAGTTAATTAGCTGATTAGAGTGTGGCACCAGGTGTCTTCAATATTGAACCTTTTCACAATATTCTAATTTTCTGAGATGCTGAATTTGGGATTTTCCTTAGTTGTCAGTTATAATCATCAAAATTAAAAGAAATAAACATTTGAAATATATCAGTCTGTGTGTAATGAATGAATATAATATACAAGTTTCACTTTTTGAATGGAATTAGTGAAATAAATCAACTTTTTGACGATATTCTAATTATATGACCAGCACCTGTATAGGTTTAGAACAAGTTTAGAAGGGTGAGTAAATGATGATTTTTGGTGAACCATCCCTTTAATTTGATCACATTGGACTAAAAGCTGCTGACTTTACTCACACAGGGTGTAGCAACTTCCCCAAATAAGTTGCTCAAGATTTACCATCAATCTATAAGGCGGATCATATTTGACCAGGAACACCAAATTAGGTAAAGGATTTTCAGCACAGCACAAGTTTACACTAATTTTAAGTTTATGTTTAAGAATAAGAATTTGAATTCTTAGGTTTTATCTCAAGTAAATAAAATAAGCACATTCACATACAAAACACTTTCAAAATACCATTTTTTTTTTTTTTTTAAGTTAGAAAATGCAATAAAAGAAGAAATTGGTTCTTGAAAATGTTTCATGAATCCAGCCCCAGGATTGACGTCAAATGCCTTTGGTACTTTAACTTTTTTTTCCCAGCAGTGAAGCTCTAGAAACTAAAGTATGCTCATTGCACAAAGTTGACAAATTATGGTTCTTTTATGGAGTTCATGAAATTGAAATAGTTCAAAAAATGTCCTAGTCATATTTAAAAACAAAGTGAACCACAAAGTAGAAGATATAAAGTAAAGCTTTATCTTAACATGTTTAAAGCTGTGAACCATGTCTTTCACTGCGAACAAAAAGCGTTTACCTTGTTTTTGTGGTAAAGTGCTCAACTTTAACACACAACAAGCATTTATATGGGATTTCTCCTAATTAAAATGAAACAAGGTTGTATTGTTGTAATGATGCACGTCATAGAGAAGGTTTAGGAGCTTAAACCAAGAAATCTTTAAGAATTAATGGTAATCGGCAAGTACTCAAATTTGCCAGCTTAAAAAACCCCCAAAAAACAAGGAGGCCTGAGAAGCACAAAACTCCAAGATCTTCCTGAGTGAGGCTGTTACAGGAGAAGAATACAATCAATAAACTACAGCTGAACAACTTCCATACAAAAATCATTTGACAGAACGTGTCATTCTTACTCTCTGCACATGAGCGCCACCTTGAGGACTGAGTTAAATTTACCTGAAAGTCTCTGTTTCCACATGAATTTCAGTGGTTGGTTTCAAAAGGCATCAGACACAAAGCATGTGAGGTCTAGCTGTCAATAAATAATAAATATATAGATATTAATAAATATAAAAAAAAAAAAGATATCTGCAAGCAACACATAACTAGGTCCAACATGTGAGAATAACCCCTTACAAAATCTTATAGTTTGATTGACTGATTGTTATTATGAGTTAATCATAATTATGGCTTAGTATGTGGGTGGTTGACATATACAGTGCATCTGGGAAGTATTCACAGCGCTTCACATTTTATGTTACAGCCCAAATGGATCAAATTCATTATTTCCCTCAAAATTCTACAAACGGTGCTTCTCAATATCCCTCCTCGTTTCCTCGCTCCTCCGTCCTCCATCCTATGACCCGGAAACTGATCGAGCTCAGCCATATTGAAAGACATCTCAATTCTCTATCTGCACCGCGAGGAGGCGAGGAGTGAGGAAGCTTCCTGAGGAGTCATGAGCGAGGATACACAGGTGTATCCTTTGCGGAAGTCTCTCTCATCGAGAAACCGGACACGGCCAAACTGAGCGATCGGGGAAGAAGGGCCTTTGTCAGGGAGGTCACTCTGACAGAGCTCCAGCGTTTCTCTGGAGAACCTTCCAGAAGAACAACCATCTCTGCAGCACCAATCAGGCCTGTATGGTCGAGTGGCCAGACGGAAGCCACTCCTCAGTAAAAGGCACATGACAGCCCGCCTGGAGGACGGATAAAAGTCAAAACATACAATGTATGATTTGCATTATCGTCATCCAGTGACGCTTCAAGGAGGGGTCAGGTTCATAATGGCATTCACTTCTTTTTCTGTATTTCTTTTGTGCATCTCTCTCATCTTGAAGGAGGAAGGGAGTGCACACTGAATGCCTTGAGTTTTTCCTCTTCATTTCTTCTCTTTATACCTGTTAATGAAAAATATATAATGATTAAGATTTTTTTTAACTGTTTATTTCAGCTTCACCATCTTGGTAATAGCATCCTGTGTTGAAGACTTTCATCCTTCTCTATAGTTCTGTGTGAACGGGCATATGATCTCTTTGCTTTTTCCTTCTTTCCCTCAGGACCTCCTCTCTCCTTGCATGGATATTTGGATCCTCTCTTTACTTGACATTTCTGCCTGACAGACAAAATATTGCATCTTTTAATATGCAAAGCATGGCAAAATTGGTATAAAATTGAAATAGGTTTTAAATATTTATTTAGTTATTAAAAAAGGTGTAATATTGTGTGATATATGGTGTGACTTGGAAAAACGGTTACACCATATGATGTTTTATTAAGTTAAGCTAATCTCTAAGCTAGCTTATACTTAGCATGTAAATTGCCACATGGCAGCAACGATTTTTAAGAATTAATAAGTAAAAATCAGAACTCACCTCTTGACCTTCCAAACCACTCCAGAGATGATGACACTGCAACTTCCCGGTTGAATGCGGACCTCTTCATCACAACGATGTCCAAATTATTGCCCGTTTAAAATATAGATTGTAACATCACACCATATGACGGCCATTTTACAGAGGAAGTGTGTTTGGTTACTTGCTTTAAAATAATCAACAAGTGTCCATTAAAAATGCCTAATTCTGTTACTTAAACTGCAAATCTAAAACACAAAGATATATATTTTTAACAAATAACCCATTTTTATTAGTATGACATCACGGACAGGTAGAATTGTATGTCAAGTCATCCACCAATGTCATAATTTCGACTTTTTATGTCAATTATTTACAAAAAAAGCCAGATTTTTTTTCTTTTTTTGTCTGTATTTGAAGTGAAGTGACGTCCGTGAAGTTTAAGCTTCGTGTTAAATCCCATTTCAGACTAAAACTCTCACATATTCTGAAGGTTTGAGAATAGTTTTGTTCTATTTTAATTTCTAAGGACTTTTATTTTCACGAAGGGCGCCCGCAGAACTTGATATAACGGAATAGCGCAAAATCAAGATTATAGCGATAACTATCTAACGCACCACACATAGAAAATAAATTATAGTCTTACCTATTTGTAGCTACTTCTTTGACTGTCTGTGGCGTTCGTTACGGCTAACCGCCCTCAGGTGACGAAAGCAGCTGAAAGAGCGCGAAATATCTGCCGCGCCATCACGTGATCACGCCACGTTATAGACCGTTAAGTGGCGTAGCATTACGTACCT
>CM074441.1:33659130-33661630 GCA_037101425.1 Elopichthys bambusa | reverse complement strand
GTTAGATGGTGACAGTCAAAGCGCAGCAAAATGTCACTGTTTTGGTCAATGATTTCGGCCCTCCAGAACTATTGCTGAAATCATCACTACTGATTAAAATATAACAATAATTAACATTTGACTCCACGCAATGCACTGTGCAGCGATTGATACCTGAGTAAATGATGCCGTTCACTTCCACTGACACGCTGATACTCGCCGCTCCGGTGGAGGAGATGCTCATGGCCAGATCCTGCTTCTCTTCTGCAGAAACAAACACTCATTAACACACACATCAGTACGTCACATGCAGACAAACATCCTCTGTCCGGCTGTCACACTGACCCCTGGCCGGAGCTCCCAGGCGCAGGTTCATGGGCATCTGCGAGGCCATAGCGATCAGGTTGTGCTGGAAGGCCTGCTGCATGAGTCTCTGCTGCTCTTCAGCCAGACGGGCCATCTTCCTCTCCGGCGCTTCCGTCTCCAGCTTCTCTCTGAGCTGCTCCAGTGTGGCGGCCCGCGCCAGACCCGCCACCTGCTGCTGCCCCAACGCCAGAGCAAAGGAGGACGAGCGGCCCGCCAACAGAGACGGGACTGCATCCTCTGGAGGAGAGAGACGAGAACACATGGATGAGAAGAACGTTCTGCACATCGTGTGGCTTGTTTGGATAAAACTGGAGAATCACACTAATTGTCAATAACACACAATAACATCATCAACAACTCTAGAAATGAACATAATTATTAAGATAAAAGAGAACAAGTCTTATAAAGGACAACAGATTCACTCAATAGTGAACTACTAGTGTAAATGTCTGAAGGTGCAGTTCACGTTCATGTAGAAAGGAGGCGCTCTAACACCACAAACACTACACAACACACGTGGCTAAACAATTCTGAACATTCTGTTTCTTTTTGTCAGGCACTGAAACAGCATGAACATGTGTTCACTCGCTCAACAGACCTACTGACCTGTAAACGTGTTCTGTGGCTTTACTTGATCTAATCGCATTTATTTAAGATAATTCTTCAGTTTAAATTTCAATCGCTGCCCTCCAAATAAAGGAAATTTAAGCGTTTGAATAAATACCATCAAATGTCATAATCTGCCAGGGATTAAGAAAACGAAAAATGTCTTCATAGGGGTGTGTTGTATCCATTTGTGTCCAATCAAATGCTCTCTAGAATGAGAATGTCCCGCCCCCTAAACTATAATCCACCTGCCATCCACTAGCACTAGTAGTAATTCAGGTTGTGATGATAACTCACTCACCCAGACCCTTCTTCAGAGACGGCCCGGCGGACGCCTGGAATCCGTTCAGGGCCCCCATGGCCCCGGCAGCCGACAGGTGCATCTTGGGAGGGGACAGGATGTGAGGGGCGGAGCCAGGGGAGGGGCTAAAGCGGAACAGGCTGTTGCTGTAACTGGGCCGACGGCCTTCGCGCCGGTTGCTGTCGATGGCGGCCTGCAGCTCACTGGGAGAACTCAACGCCTTCCGCTCGCACTCGTACGGATACAGATACTTCATATACCTGAGACAGAGACAGACAGAAACCTCTTTCTCTCTGTAATATATATATATTTACACAGAATATATATATATTTTGTGAGCACAGATCTAATTAAAGAGATAGATAGAGAGAGAGAGGATGTTCCTGTTTCCACCCCCACACTAAAGCGACCCAAATCAAATCAATATATCAATAAATCTTTCACCTCAAGCTAATTAGTGGGAGGCAGAATCAGATGTGAAGAGACGGAAAGAGCAGAGAGAGAAGGACGAGGAGCAACAAAACCTCTCTAGATACAGTAAATGAAGTTTATGTGTGGTTTCGGCGTGTCGTACTGTGTGCGGAGCGTGAAGGCGGCGCTGGTGATGGAGGTGGGCAGGTTCAGACCCTTGGTAATCTCTCTCCAGATCTTCTTGTTGATGACCTCCACCAGCCCGCCCTTCTCCGTCACCAGCTTATACAGCATGTACAGATCCAGAACCTGCTTGGCCATGATGGGGATCCTGTTCACCGGAGTCCCTGCAGGAAAACAGCAGCAGATGAAACACGTCTGACACGCCTTACTGCTGAAATCACTAACACACGACTCTTATAAATCAGTGGCAGGAGCGACATGAAAGACACCCAACCCATGATCAATAAATCATGACATGGAGAATAATCCCCTATAATCCTAATAAACATTTCTGCTGGCCAGTAATATAGTTCACGGGTTGCCTAGCAGCATAACAATCAGAGATCAATAAACAGCACATTAATATAGAACTTGAGAGAGAGAGAGAGTATTAATTAAAATAATTACTTTTTTGTTGCCATCTAAATAAAGTTTTGATAAACATCACTAGTTTAGTCAATATACTGTTTTCCATTGTTGTTTCTTTTAAAATAACAATATTTTTTTATTCAAAATGTCAAAAAACATTACATATTAAATATTAAAAAAAAAAAAGAACAAATATATATGCATATACATCTTTTTATTATATTTAGTATATTTTTATATACTATT